>CAXHUQ010000755.1:96440-101440 GCA_964020085.1 Micromussa lordhowensis | reverse complement strand
TTGACGGCAAAGGACGCAAGTCAGACAGAGATCAAGAATTAGAGATCACTTGGGAACCAGGCCTACGAGAAACCACAGAGGATCTGGTAACTAGTAAGATGAAAGAGAAAGAGAGGAAAGAGATGACACCATGGGAATCTTATCTACAAACTAAAAAGGAAAAGAGAAAAGAGAAACGAAAGGGAAAAGAAGCCTCAATCAACACGTGAGTTGAAAAACTGATGGCTGTTATCACATCTTTTAGAATAGATTCACTGGATCATGGCGATTCACTTTATCGTGAATTGATTTCGAAAGATGCCCTTCCAGTGTACTCTCTTTTCGTAGCACCTTTTTAAGACAGTTAATGTATGTTTATGATTCTCAAAGATTTGCATTGTATCAAAAGAACCTTTGGTCGCAACCTCTGCCTGTTTCTCTTTAGAGTTCTCGGGCAAGACAGTTTGTTCTCTCCGTCCTGGGGATCCTGACAAAAGGCTAGTGGAGGGAGACTGTGTGCTAACCTGTTTTCGACTACGTACCGATATCAATCCATTCAGCGGGGGTGAGGGGTGGGGGGTAGCAGTAAAAGTCTAGTCCCGTAAGCTACAAGAAACCAACAGCCTAGACCAAGACCATTTGGCATGTGTAAAGGTTAGGTCTGCATACAAGCCGAGTGGTCCATCAGGCCGGAGCTTATCCCGGTTTCTGTAGCATGAAGCGACTAGGAGTATTTCTACTCCCCCCTGGATGGGATGCTAGTCCATTGCAGGGTTACCCCCAGCATAAAGTTCGCTGATACTCACTTTTCACCTGTGTGGAGAGAGGCACTGTGAGAGTTAAGTGTCTTGCCTAAGAACACAACACAATGTCCCCGGCCAGGGCTCGAACCCAGACCGCTCGATCCGAAGACAAGCGTACTAACCATGAGGCCACTGTGCCACCCACCTTGGCATGTGTACCTGATCTCCTTTCTGCGTCTTTCCAGAAATAGAGTGAATAGAACTTTTTAATTATTTTGGCTTTCAGTTCCACGGCGAATGAATCTGATCAAAGTGACGAGATTCCTTCAGACGTTGATTTATCAGATCCTTTCTTCAGTCAAGAGATTGATACTGGAATAAGTAATAAAAACAAAACTGACAAGACATCGACCGGCAAAACAAAGAAAAAACGAAAACGAACAGCGCCGGAAACTGAAGAGGATAGAAAGGCAAAGGTGAGGAGAAACCACTCGTTTATAGATATAGATCAAGCAACGGAAACTTTTGTTTCCAATTATACATACATAAGCGCTAGGACCTGTTGTTTTTTTTGTGCGAAGATTTCCGAGCATTTCCTGAAGATTTCCCTAGAGTACCGAAGGTCATTTTCCGAAGATTACGATAAATTCTGAAGATTGAATTGCTGGGAGACGGTTTCCTTTTGAAACTGTTTTCGAAAGATTCTATTTTCATCAGCGTTTTCGGTCGTTTTAGTGTGGACGACAGGCGAAAGCATATCAAAAAGTACGCGTTTTCTTACGAAAACACATTAGTGTGGTCAGGTCCTTCATAAGTGGCAACCAGTACGGTACGTTAAAAAAATCACACGTGTTTCATTGCTATAATTTCCTATTTACTTTTGTTTGTTTGTTTGTAACTTTAGGAGGAGCTTGAATTACTTTTAATGGACGAAAACGATGATCGCCAGCATTTCAGTCTAAAAGGAATAATGGAGAATGAGAAGAAAAGCAAAAAGAAGCGAAAAAGAAACGCGAACGACGAGGAAGTTGTGGGCGATAATTTTAATGTTGACTTGGAAGATTCTCGGTTTGACGCGCTTTTTACCTCGCATCATTTCGCTGTAGATCCGTCAGATCCACAATACAGGTATGATTAGTGTAGTAAATCTCCTTACTAGTTCTCAATCGATCTAAGCTTAGTGCTTAGGAGAATTTAAAATCTAGGCTAGCTTATTATGTGTTACACGTCGTTATGTTTAGAGAGGAAACTTCACAGCGTCAACAACACGCCAAAGGTTACAGGAAAAAGCAGAGATACCTGTCAAAAATATTAGGCTTTGAACCGTTCTCTACCCTAATCTGGCCTCCTATTTCTTTGCGGAAATGCAACAGTAACAGGTTTGAACGTTCAAAAAATAACTAAATATGTCTTTAAGACTAACAGTGAGTGTTCATCAACAGAAAAACGAAAGCCATGGAGACGATTATAGAGGAAAGACAAAAGAGAAGAGACAAAACAGAGAGCGACAACACCCAGACGAGACACGAGAAAGGTAAGCAAATAGGATTTGTCACTTGATTGTACAGCACCCATGTGTTTAAAAAAAGCACATTTGCCTTTTGAGATATTTTACGGGATTCTTACTGCAGAGCCATGTAAAATAAGCTTTTCTCCAAAGAATTGTATAGTACAACAGTAAAAAAAAATTCATTTAAAATTGTACCCGTCAGACATTCTCGTGGCATTTGCGTTATGTAAAGCGTCATAAGGCAAACTGCAATCTTTATATATCTACTTTAGAGTGACAGGATCACATATATGAACAGAAGCGAGACCTTGTCAAGGTTTTATTGCCAGCGCAAGGGCTGACTTGACTGCAGAGGGAGCAATTACAACGGAGGGGGGGGGGGGGGTTAATCTCTAAAAACAAAGACGAAATTAGTCAGAAGTAATATATATGCGGTCCTAATATGGTCTCAACTCTCGAATGTCCATTTTGTTTATGATAGCAGCGTCATTTGAAGTGGTTCTTAACTTGTTAAGTAGAAAACAATGAACTGTAGAATTGTGATCATGTGTTTTGAAGCAGCAGTTTGGTTGAAGTTGATATACAATGTGAACTAGAACCCAGTTTCCTGTGAGTCCGACACCCAACAAATTCCCATGAACCTTATCCTGGAACTTCCCTCAGTTGTAAGCAGATACCAATCACTGATCTCTGTAGTGTTTCGTTATCCCGATGGAATTTGTTTTCGAATTTCTTGTCTCCAGGTTTCATTATTCTATACATTTTAAAGTATTATCGCGGCTACATGTATTAATACACAGCATGTTGTTTTACATGTATAAATTCGCAAAACTGATTGGTTTTTTATTATGGTTCTTTGTTCGCTAACTGCACATGATCGGGAAACTTATTCTTGATTTATTCCTAAAATTAAACGTTTTTCCCCGCTCTCATTAATGTTTATTTTCCTTTCAGGTAATCAAAGCCAAAAAAGAGATCCCAGGTAAGTTTAAACTATATTTCTGGCTGGGTAGTTCCAACTCTCCTAGCTGATTTGTATACGTAAGTCTTAATGCTAGTTCTGGGAATTTGGTCATTCATCAAGCAACGTCCCCTAGTTGATGATTTTCTTTATTCTCCTCACCTGTGCATTTAACAATGTATTGATATTGTAAGACGGAATTTGACGTTGATCACTTTTGGGAATCACTGGATTCAAAGTCCTGTTCTTTAACCAACCACAGTACTTTTTATCTTAAGGGTAACGGTCCCCTTGCGAAGGGAAGGCTTTAAAACAGTAGAACTGCGTGGTTAATGTTTCTACGTTGAGGTTCTTCTGATTGGTAAAACGTGGTTGCGTTTTGTTTTCCTAGCTTGTCGCTGCTTGTTAGGTCTGTCAAGTCAAAAACAGGACAATTTCACGAACAGAAGAAGAAAAAGAAAGTAAAACACGCGTGAAAGGCTCAGATACGCTGACATCGACACTGTCGAGCACTACTGGTATTCTTCAAGGTCCCACTCCGTCAAGTCACTTGGTGCGAACACTGGGCCTTAAATTCTCTACGTGTAATGAGCCCGTAGTCTTCGAGAAAGGTGTTGCTAAGTAACATGCGTACGTCTGGCTTCGTGATTGGACAATACGATTCGGAAACATTTCAGTAGCATAAGCGAGGATAAAGCCGACTGCAAGTGACTGGAGAGTTGTTGTCGTCTTATTTACATCTTTTATGCCCTCCTGCTCTGTAAACCTGCGAGTTTCCAGCTGTGCGTCCCCCCCTCCCCCCTGCATTGCACACTTTCAGTTTTCCCGCGCTTTTAGTCAGTTATACTCTATCTTCCATTTGCCTTCCCAGGCGCATTTCGCGTTGTGTCCAGTCATAAATTCAAGTTATGGCGCCTTCGGCATTGTGCATTTTCCAGAAATGTTGCGCGTGAGGAAGTGTGAGTTTCTTAGACCAGCTAATATTGGCATGAGGGATTTTCCACGTAACAGACATTTTACAGTCGTCTGCTCAGTGACCTGGCCTTTGAATGGCAGCGAGACTTCAGGCGACCTTGTTTTGATACAGACCTCATTGCTTTTGTTGCGTAAATCAAATTGTTGTTAAGCTAACTAGTTAGCATTTAAAGGAGAAAAGCAGAGAGGTCCTTCAGCCTCGCTTGCATTTATAGGCCAGGTTACTGAGCACACGACTGTAAAATGGGCTATTGTCTGCAAGTTTCTTAGTCATTGCTCTGAGACCGGCTAATGTTGGCAAAAGGGGATTTTCCAAGAAATTATGCTCCCGTTGAACAACGTGTAACCGGTATCTGTTGTGTGCACAGATTGAAAGAGCAGAGAATGGAATACAAAGAAAGACTAGAAGATTGTTTACAAAAAAACACTTCCGTAACCACATCTCGCTAAGTCTTTTCATAAGAAATGTAATTACGTTTCATCTACAGACAACAAAAAATAAATAATGTTATTTACATAGCTAACGCATCACAGGACGTTTTTCTTCCGAAGCGAGGAATGGCGAGAACCCGTACCCACTCTACTTATTTATATTTGATCATAAACATTTCAGTTTCTGTCTGAAATATCCGCACGTCCACGATGAATGTCATTCTGATTTTAACAACATAAAAGGAGCTGGTAATGAATGCACGTCACAGCTGACGTTAGAACCTGTTGAATGATAGAGTAGTCCTTGGCGTGACATTCTCATTTTGCATCACGCTATAAATATTGCGTGACAGGCATATTTCTGATTGTCATTTATCTGCGTACGTCTTCGTAGTTTGCA
>CAXHUQ010000755.1:88940-91440 GCA_964020085.1 Micromussa lordhowensis | reverse complement strand
GAACAGTTACCTAGTCAGACAGGAAAAAGAAGTGTTCGGTGAATGTTTTCGCTACATCAATGATCTAATTTTGGCGGCAAATGGCGCGATAAATCAGTCGGTACTTTTGAAAAGAAACCATGCAACTAGTGACGAACGCGGGAAAACATGTACGGTAACCAGTAACGAACGCGGGAAGACATGTAACAAGTTACGAACGCGGGAAAACAGGCAACCAGTGACTAACGCGGGAAAACACACAACAAGTGCCGAACGCGGTAAAACATGTAAGCAGCGACGAACGCGGGAAGACATGTAACCAGTTACGAACGCGGGAAAACATGCAACCAGTGGCTAACGCGGGAAAAACGATGCAACAAGTGACGAACGCGGGAAAACATTTAACCAGCGGCTAACGCGGGAAAAACGATGCAACTGGTAACAATCGCGGGAAAATATGCTAACGTGGGAAAATGGAATGATTAGGTTTAGTCTTGTAGCTAGCCAAGAATATACAAATTGGTTAAATCGCACTACACTACCCTACCAGGGCAAAACGGCTATGCCTAAATGAAGAAGAATCTTAGTCTTACCAGGAAACCAGCCAACTTTATTCTGACAGCGTCCGTGCCACCAATCATCTTTCTACAATAAAATAAAAACAAAACCTAAGAATAAATTCGAGTATCCCTGTGTAACTACCCCTAGTAAGCGACATACTATACGAAGAGTTTTCCTGTAACAACACTATAGTCAGAAACTCTTGAGCGACCGCGACTACTTTTAAGGTCAATGGTTTGAAATCTCTAGTGCTTTTTGACCTCCAGTAAGCCAGAATTAGACGCATATCCGATGCCTTTTAGGGCGCAAATTGGATGATAAGATACCGTACAATCCTAAACAAAACAAATTCATACTGATTAACCAATTATAATTTTGGGATATTGTTTGCCATATACAACTCAACTATATATTCAAGTTAACGAGTCAGTGTTTGTTCAGCAAGATACTGTTGGAAATACAGGGTCGATACGTTCTCTTCGATGCGTCGGGTCGCGGTTTCTTTGGAGATTTTCTAACAAACATGAAATATAATCCACACTTTCGGTGGTTAGTACTTTCGGCACAGTGTTCTTCCCGCTATCGTGCCTGTCATGGTATCCCGGTGGACTACTTTCCCCCGGGAGACGGGGCGGGGGAACTCCTATGAAAAACAGAACAGGGCTGCTCGTCGAAAATGTTGAAAAGAATCCCTTAGAGGTACCAAGATCCTGTTTTGTGGGCGTGCCTTGAAATTTTTTTCATCTCTAAGAGGTATTAATAACTAATATCTTTATAACGCGCCATTCCTACTTTCATGGCACTTCTAAAACAACACATTATCTTCTGTCACATTTTTTTACTCTAAAAGTACCGAAAAACCTCCCGCCGGGGATCTTTGGAGGCTAAACACCCTAAGAGGTACCATACCGTTTTTAAAACCCGTGAAAGGCGAGCACCCCGGTCCTTATTATATTCATGGGAGTCCCCCCCCCCCCCACCCCCACCCCGGATGACTATCTCCAAGTCTTACCTTAGTAAGAACAGTCACTTCGTCTCCAACTTGTAACTCAAGGTCAGTTTCTCTATTTCCTCGAAATGCTGTCGCCACTCGGACTTTGTGTTCAGCGTTGGCCATCTTCTGCTTTGCAAGTTTCTTCTCCTTCATTCGCTTCTTAAGAACTCGTTCTCGCTAAAAGAAAAATCAAGTGTTTAGCTCATTCACTTTGCGTAATAGTTGGTAGTGCTAACAACACACTCACTAAAGTCACATAACTCTGAACAACAGTCACGCTGAGTCACGCTCTTATGGCAGTGCAGCAAGTTTTGGTGGGTTTGTTCCCATTTGGGGGAGAGGGGAAGAATGGAGCTTAAAAGGAGAAGGAAGTAATATATCAAACACGAAGGACGTGTTTGACCACATTTCCAAACACCGAGAAGAGAGTTCAAAATAGGACGCGTAAGGGAGTATTTTTGACGAACTTATAGGTGTTTCGAAATATGGTCACTGTCTTGAGTGTTTGATATATCTTCTCAATCGAAACTAAAACTAAGGAGAAAACGGAGAAATAAAATCGTCAAAATCTCTGCTAATTAAGATCATATATCTTAACATGTCACGGTCATGATTTGAGATTTCCCTTGTTAAAACTTGATGAATTATTAACGAGTTTAAGAACGGTTCCTCAAATCCTGTAGATTATCATGTCAGTCATACTAACTACTTATTAAACGAGAGTGAGGTCTTTACGGGAGAATCTCAGACCGAGACCTTGCCGTATTGACCGAGCGACAACGACGTGAATACGGCAAGGCCGAGGTTGCGATTTTTCCCGTAAAGACCGAACGTTCGAGGTTAATAGGTTGTTTATTAAGTGGCTTTTTGCTTGGCTTTTGCAGGCCCGTAAATCGGTCCGTGGGCATTACGGGAGAACAATGCCCTAGTATTAGCCAATCAGAGCGCGCGTTATTGGCTACAAAC
>CAXHUQ010000755.1:85740-88740 GCA_964020085.1 Micromussa lordhowensis | reverse complement strand
CCAAGTCATGTCAAACGTGAAGATAGTCATGAGACCTGTCTAATACCTTGTCGCCTTTACCCCGCTCGACTTCATCCCGCGCAAAAACGTCATCCTAAAAAAGAACAATCATTGTTACGAAGTCTACCAAGTTATTAGTAATTACAGTTTAGATAATTAACTTCATATACAGCAATCTGCTGGCTAATACTCTTAGTGGATTTAGATAAAAAATCAGGTTAAACCCCGCCTGCGTGGGCTTGTGGGTATACGTTTTTTCTTGGATATACTTTTCTTCCGAAGTGGTCAGCCCCGCAGTTTTCCCAGCATGCATCTTTTACTTAAAGTACTGATAATTTCAGCCCACAGGTTATTATTTTTTTTGTTCATTTAATATCATGAGTAACAAATTACTCCTTGATATTGTCGCGAAATTTCAGCGTTAATTTGTAATTTCACAGGTGACTGAATTACAACATTGCCGTGGCAACGTTTGGCGCGAAGTTTCTCGATGCAATAAACAAGACAAAAACGCAGGATTGAAAGTGTAATTTGTCACCTATGATATTAAACGGTAATCAAATAGTTTAATCGTGAAAAGACTCGGGAAAATTATACGAATTATGACAAAACGCCTGAAATTATTCTACAATTTCATTTGATTACCAATAATAATTAATTTTATTTCTCACTTTTTTTTCTACATACCTCTTCCTTGCCATCCACTGCCTTTTCTTCTGCAGCAATGGACGCTCTTCTATGCTATAAAGAAGACAGTAATCACAATTAAATCCGTTAGTCTGTTTTTATACGACCAAACGGGGTTCCACTGTAATAAAACACAAAGGAGAAGATGAACTATTCCAAAGAAATACCTTCAAGATTGATCCTCGTTTGATCGTACCGTTCTTCAAGTTTAACGAATCTGAAAGTGCCAAGGACTGTCTTCTCTCGGCAACTTGATCGGCCTACAACAAGGAGAAAAAGGTCCAGTACTTCGACAAAACACGAACATCTAATAAGTAGCTGGAAGAGGTCTTGATAGACTACGGTATATAGCGTGCCATAAAAGCTCTATGGAGTCTTCAGGAGGCTTGTTCGATTCAAGATCTTTTTAAGGCGTTGAGATGCTTTTTCATGGTTTGCGCAGCTTTAAAAGTTACACCTAAATGTTTCAAGTTGGTCGTTTGTAATCCGCGTTGATCTTCTCCATCCTTAATCACCCTTGTTCATTTATGGTTTATTATTATCTCTTTGGTGTTTCTTCCCTCTTACTAAACTACTCTTTTCAGGTCTCCTTCAATTTAAAGGTAATTCTGTACGCGGCCAAAAAAACTCGCAATTTAACAAATTGACGTCAGTTTTTCATGCGTCTGTCCTGTTATTGATCATAAATTCGTTATCACATTGTCAAAGTAGCTGTGGATCCACGAGGCGATAGCCGAGTGGATCCGCAGACTACTTTGACAATGTGATGACGAAATTCATTGTCAATAACAGGACAGACTCATTAAAAACTGACGTCAATTTGTTTTTTACGATAACAAATGGCCGAATTGCCCGCTCTCGCTCGCTGACGCGTCGCACGAATTTCAAATTCATGTGTCTGTCCGCATATTGACGATAAAAATTAGCCAATGAGCGCGCGAGAATTTCTGCAGTTATCGTAAAAACCGCGACTGAGCTCTTTAAATAGCATGGGAGTGCCTTAGTTCAAATCATGGTAAATTATTTTGATAGTTCTCTATACAGACACTCACCCTTACACTTCCAAACAAACTACTGGCGACACTGTGAATCATGTGAACAGCTTGATGCTTCACTGTTGACTGCGGGAAGAAGAACACTAAACTAGCAACAATGCTTTCAGCTTTCAATAAATCAATTACAGTCGAGTCGACCAAACTTCCCGCGGCCGACAACTGAGTGGATCATGATCTTAACCACATGCAAACACTAACTACAGTTATAATTCCCCGTGAGTGGACACCTTTCCTTAACACGTTTTCTTGTTCCAAGGCGTTCGCCCGCTGAACATTACTCTACACGAGAAGATACATATTTATGTCAGCTCTTTCAAACACTTTTTTCTGGTCAATATAGACTGAGAGAAAATAAACGAATTAGACAACATCTTCTTAACGCGGAAAGCGATCGACGAGGTCCCGAGAAGAGAGCCACGAAGATCCACGAAATTTGAAAAGATCGACGAGGTCCCGAGATGAGAGCCACGAAGTTCCACGAAGTTCCACGAAGTTTGAAAAGATCGACGAGGTCCCGAGATGAGAGCCACGAAGTTCCACGAAGTTTGAAAAGATCGACGACGTTCCGAGATGAGAGCCACGAAGTTTGAAAAGATTGACGACGTTCCGAGATGAGAGCCACGAAGTTCCACGAAGTTTGAAAAGATCGACGAGGTCCCGAGACGAGAGCCACGAAGTTTGAAAAGATCGATGAGGTCCCGAGGTGAGAGCCACGAAGTTCCACTAAGTTTGAAAAGATCGACGAGGTCCCGAGATGAGAACCACGAAGTTTGAAAAGATCGACGAGGTCCCCAGATGAGAGCCACGAAGTTCCACGAGAAGTCGCGTTCAATACGCCGATCGTTTTCCGCCAGTCTACTAAAACTAAAGAACGGTTCATAACTTACTAGTGAAGGGGAAAAAATAGGAATACTACATACATCCGTGGAGGAGGGTCTCGGGTCTGAAGGCTGTCTCTCCATGGGTCTGACTTGATCTTCGTCCACTGTGCCAAGCTTGTTAAAAGCTTCAATAGCAATGGCCACAAACAAACTGGTAAAACAAACGAAAATAGAAATCCATGGATTAGATTATAATCAAACGTGTCAGCTATGATGAGGCGTCTTTATATTTACTGGTTATCTCACTGACCAGAAAATGCAGTGTTTCCGTCAGGTACGAAAACAAAAATTCCCTAGCTATCCCGGATTTTGACTGACCATAGGTGATACTGATATTAGGGCAGGTGAAATGAAGAATTACCTAATACACCCTTTAG
>CAXHUQ010000755.1:55740-83240 GCA_964020085.1 Micromussa lordhowensis | reverse complement strand
TTTCGTTCAAAATTTAAGGAAATTCACCCTTAAGGGTGCAGTATAACTGATTTCAACGTTTACAATTACATAGAAAATTGAAAGTTACAAAATTATCCGTAAAAAGGTGCATTATAACAATTTTCCAAAATTGGATGACTTCAATGGCCTTTGCTAACTGTAACTTACGATATTATCCCTAAAAGACACAGAAGGTCCACCATGACAGGTGCAACTCGGAAGAAGATGGACACTGCTTGTTTGAGCTGTCTGTTGTTGAAGGGAAGCCGACAGAACACAGCCAGGCTTGATAACGTAGTGATATAATCTCTGAACCAGAAGAAGTTTGGATAGTTGGTGTACCACACAAAGTTAGACGAGAAAGCTAGCAGCACCTAAATGGATCAGAAAAAGAAAAGGAAATATGTAGACACCCATGTGATCTCTAAATAGCTCGTGAATATGTAACAACTTTCAGTCTTTGGCATTCTGTGACAACTACACCAATCAGGTCAGCGAACAGCTCCTAGTACAACTTTGTATAGGTGTTACCAACGGAAAAATGGGCATCTTATAATAAATTAGAAATTAGAAATCATGTGGAAGGGGTTCAAAGCCACGTTATTTACTCACAATTCCAAGGTGATGCAGAATTTCACTTACAGTATTTTTAGCAAAGTTATTAGCCCCTAGAGGTCGAACATAGAGTATGTTTGACGTCTTTTCACATTGCCGTGGCCATGGCCCTTGAGGTCTTGTGGTCGATTTCTTCTCAGGCAATAGTTCTTTGGATAGAACTTTCAAACCATTTCAAAGAACTTAGCGTATTTGCTTTTTCGAAAACAATAGAACATTATTTACTACCAGACCAATACTCGAATTAGTTAACTTTGTTTTTTTGTTCTCCTTTAAACCAAACTGTAAACTACAAATTTGTCCTTCATCTCTCCTGTCCTACAATTAGACATAAATTGGCTGGAGGATAACTCGAAAACATAACGGTTCATTTAGCCTCCAAGATTATAACAGTACCTCATCGAAAACATAAACCAAACACGGCATAAAATTTATATTTACATTGAGAAACTAAAGTTCATGTTGTTTTTGTTGTTATTGCTGCATTTGGTTAGCTTTAACAGAGTACCATAATTGAAAAGGTCTAAAGCAATGTGATTAAAGATATTGGGTTACTGCGAACTACCATACAAAAATCAAAAGTACAAGGGAAGGGACTGGGGCGGGTACAAGAACAAATACATTGAAAGCCTGTAGCGCTTACCAGAAAAAGGTCCATCATCTCAAGAGGTTCTAGAATTCTTCTTCCTACAGCAAACAATCGTGTTGCGCCTTCAAACTAGAAAAACAAAAACAACCATGTAAGGTATATAGATTTGCAGATGAAGCCTTAGCGTGAGACATCTTAATCGAAGGCCTTTACAGTATAAAGATAAATCTACGCCAAAGATCGACAAAGCTTATCTAACAACATGTCATTTTGAAATCAAAAACTAGGCCACTAATTTTGAAAAAAAACACAGGTGTTAGTGATTTTCATCCCACACACAAACAGACTTACCAAGAAAACTGTCACAATAATACTCCTGAACACTGAAACAACGAAACAAAAAAAACATGAAATACTTTTACTCAAAAATACTTACCAAACACTAGAACAAATAAATCAAAATACGTTTACGCAGTTCAGTACATACAAATTCATCTTAAGAATCAGAGCTCTACGCCTGATGACTCGTCGCTCCTGTAACCTACGATTATACCCTCCCCTCCCTCCCCCTAACTCCCCTCCCCTCACCTCCTAGATCTCATAAGTGCACCGTCTCCCTTTAAAAAAAAAAATCACTGCTTATTCCTCCTGGTATATCGGTTTCTGATCATGGCTCGGAAACTGGTTACTCCCCAGCATGGGATGGCTCCCAGATTGTAGGGTTCCTAGCCCTCGAGATTTCGCCCCGGTCAATCGTTTGCTGGCCACGTGGTCCGAGGCGAAAACTCCTGGCCGTTCATCTTGGATATGTGACCGTAAAGGCCTGAGAGAAACTAGGCAAGGTTATCCCCGGGGGAGGGGGTTATCCCTCGCCCAAAAGATTTCGCTAGGTTGTCTGGACAATTTTCTTGTGACAGACAATCTTTATGAGAAGATAAGCTGCCAACACCACTCAGGGACATTGTGAAAAGGGACGGTTGTTTTCAAATCAAATACCTCAACATAATGAGAGCTAGTGTTTTCAATTTGTTATGAAGACGAACCTTGTACAATTAATTCAGTCTCCAAATCTTGTCCTTTCCATTTAAGGGCAAATAGGATGCTGCGTGACGTAAAACACAAATGTCGTTATATACTAAACATGAAGCATTTTCATATGACGTCACGGCAGCCATATTGGTGTACACAACGAATAAAATGTTTTTACTCGACTTCTTATCTTGTGAAAATATACAGCAACATAGCCGCCAAAAAAATTCCTTATACGACTCTGTTAATTAATAGGTTATTTTCGGCTACCGTTTATTTCTGGCCATTGACTACATAGCGAGGATCAAGGAGACATTTTCTTATGTTTCGTTACCCTTCCAAAGATAAGACTTAACAATTTCGGTTAAAGCTATCTTAGAGAATCACACCCATTACCGTACCCAAATTCTCAATAAGCAAATCAGAAGCCATGTCTATTGTCAATATCCTGTTATATCAAGTCAATGACCTGATTTGGGTACAGCAAATACCTAATCGTACCTTATTTGATACCAGATAATTTGGTTTTATCAACTGGGTTGATAATGTGAATTGGCCACCGTAAAGAGCGGTGCGGTGCGGTGCGTCGGAGCGAAGGGCTAACGCTCGAAACGCCAGCTTTCGAATCTCTTTACGGTGGCCAATTCACGTTATCGACTCAGTTGATAAAACCAAATTATCTTGTAATACTCCCCACCGACGCAGCACCACAGTGTCTTTAGAAACTTACCCCCCTTATTTGATACATTTCGGCGTCATATCAGGCGAGTTTGATTTTACCATGGGTATTTTGGCATGGCTAAGTATCACTAAAATACCGCCATGACTCGACCAAACCTAATATGTCGCCGAAACGTACCAAAGAGGCACGATTAGGTATAATAGGTGATTCTACGTGAAATGCCTGCATTGCTCTCAAACATTCAAACTGTGGTTGTGGTAAGTGAAATCTGGTCTAACCACGCTAACCAACACATTGAATTGACGATATGGGTCGCCCCATAAGTGATATCTTCCTCGTGCATTCTAATTCATTCGTCCTTTACGCTTTTAAAACAAGAATTATAAAAAAATATAAAATAGTTCTCTTACCAGTGTAAAATGATCAGGAGTAAGATAAAACGTGAAAAGAATATGGACTGAAATAAAAGAAACATTATGGTTTGAACCTTGAGCAATATTGCAAACGAACAGAATTACAAAGAAAAAAGGTTTACAGTGGAACCCCGTCAAAACGGACACAAAGGGACATGCAGAAGTCTCCACATTATCCGGGTGTCCGCATTAAGCGGGCTAACTTCAGAGGAAATATTTCAGTAGACCTTTTTAGTTGTTGGGACAAAAAACTGTCCGTTATAAGCTGGTGTCCGAAGAGCGGGCTTCGACTTCAGTTTTCAAGCCATTGGCGAAGTAAGGCGCCTTTCGTGTACGCGTCAGTTGTACATTTACCAAAACACATTGTCCCAGAGAAAGACAACTCAATGTTAAGTTGAAAAATACTTTCCTGTTAATGAAACGCTATTACTTAGCATCAGCTGATTCCCATACAGTTATTGATCTTAACATGTGTTGATATGCCATGAATCTCTGTAGTGCAGGGCAGGGTTGTTCAAAGCCCGATTAAGCTAACCCAGGATTAGAGAGAATTTTGATTTGAGTTTTTAACTGTGAGGGTTTCTGTTTATATTGTTTGTCCTTCAGTTTTGAGCTTGAGTAATCTCAAACTACACAAAACATAGTCTCTAGCTAGTAAAAAACATTTTTATACAAGAAAAAGTCATACTTCGGTTAACTTTTAATCCTGGGTTAAAGTTTACCGGCTTTCGAACAACCCAGCCCATATGTTCTGTCACCAGTAAGATGCACAGCAATGGAATGAATCAACAACGAAACAGTTTTGTTTACTCGGGCTACAATTGATTATGAAAAGAGACCATAGCGACAAGAAGTACACCTATCAATTTGATAGATCAAGTAAAAGGTCAAGAGACCCTGTTAGGGGTTTTCGGGATACGGGATATTTAGATAAACCAGGGTATTTGGGGGAAAATTACTGGGATGGGGGATATTTAGAACAGATTTTTCTGGACATCTAGTGGGAAAATTGTTAGATTTTGAAATTGAAATTTTCGGCATACGGGATATTTAGGCGAACAATTAACGGGATATGGGAAACTCAAACCTCCCCTCTCCATTGGGGCCTCAAAAGGACTCTGTAGTGGTTCAGAAGAACAAATCAAACTAACAACAATTAATCTAATTAGAATGTTCACAGAATGTTAGATATACAATTTGCCATCTTTTCGGAGAGAGTACTACGGTCATCTAAAAAGTAACAACCACACACAGAAAAATTCGTTATAATAAACAATGAGTAAATTAGCATTAAGGAATCTGATTTAATTGTACCTCAGAAAGGGACTTTGCACTCTCTCTGATCCTGATCATCAACTTGGAATTACCTATCTGAAGATTAACAACAAGATGAGTAAGATTTTACTCCTGGAGTTTTGGTTTTAAACTCTTTGAGGTTCATTCCATCACCAGACCAGAGATTTCATGGTTTTTGCGCTTCATTGACTATACAGGACGTAGTGTAGTGCGCTGCCAAAACCCGAACAGGTTTATTATGCCGATAAACTAAGGGAATGTGTGACCAACTGTCTTTAATGAATTTACACTGCTACCATTACCATGTGGTACAAAAGATGAACTTTTCAAACTCAGTAACACTCCAAAGGAAATCATAACCATGATGGTGTTTGGCACTGTGGTTTCTAACTAGAAGGGAACCTCATCGTTTCAGTTCACCTGCATCTCTTTAAAAGCTATTTCTTGATTCGCTATTGTTAATCTACAACTCATTTGTTCTTAGTGCCAAGAGCATCGCTTGTGCTGTTAACCTATTGTGTCGTTTGGCCAATTATAAAGAACCTTGTTGTTAGTTCTAGTTTTGATCGAAAATGCACATGGTACGCACCATACACACACATGGTACACACTTGAGTCAAAGCTCGCCTGCAGTACTGTTCTCCATGTCGTAGTTTCAACTCTGTTCTCTGTGTTTGGAAATGTGATGAAACACTGTATCTCTGCAGATAACTTCTTAAATAAGTTTAAAATAGTGCTGACTTACTGTCTCATCTAGTAGTAAGAGATCATCATCATCTTCAAATTCAAGACTTAAAACCTGCAATGAAATAAACTTACAGTCAAACCTCTACTGCTCAGCCTCAATGGGAGTGCAGTGAATAATCTGGATAATCCGTTTATCAACGGTCCAGATAATCGAAGATAAATATACTTAAGAAAATATTGAGGAACACAAATTAATTAACATATAATGAAAAGCGGACAATACAGTCGAACCTCTACTAACGGCCACTTTTTGGGGTCCCGGCAAGCGGTCCATACATTAACGGCAATTAAAGTGCGTTCCAACTGCCAAAATAACCTCCAGACGATGGAAAGTTAAACCTGTGACTGACGAACAGGGTATACAAATGTACAAAACCTCAATATTTTTTTATTGTGCAAGGTCACCAATCTTGAACCGTGTTGGGTGTTGTTCGTTTCTGTTCCAGTTAAGTTTCTGTTTTAGTAATACATTTTGATTTATGTTTACTAAAATAAGCACTTTTTTAACAAAACAAATGTTGCATCCTTCGGTCGCTTTCCTCTGTCCCCAAGGTGGCCGTTGTGGAGAGATTCGACTGTATATGAGAATAATAATAATAATAATAATAATAATAAATAATAATAATAATATTTATCTCACATAATCAGTAAAAATACACATTAAAAAAAAACAAAATTAAGGAGTCAAGAAACAAGTGGTATGCTTATACAAGTTTGATGAATAAAATGCCTACATCCTTTTATAATTTGTAATAATAATTTCCTATTATAATGTTTTCCCCTTTTTCTTATAATAATAATAATAACATTATTTATATAGCGACTTATATAAAGTTCTAAAGCGCTTCACAATGGAAGAAGGAAATAGAACAATAAAACTTACATTTCCTAAGAAATAAAATAACGTTTAAAAAAATAAGTTTTCAGAGATGACTTAAAAGCACTGACACTGGGGCTACACCTAATATAGTAAGGAAAGCAGTTCCATAACTTAGGGGCACATACAGAAAATGCTCGGTCTCCATAAGTTTTTAGATTCGATGGAGGAACTTGAAGCTGAAATTTAGATGAAGATGTTAGCAACCTATTAGGGGTCTACACGTGATCATACCTGACTTAACATTGTGGTCCATTCAAAAGAATCTACTTCTCCGTCTTCGTTAGCATCTAACATTTCAATAAGAACGAGGTTCTCTGCCTCAGAATTCTGAACAAGGAACACACTGGAGTTAGATGAGTGTATACAAATTGAGAATGCACTCATGCCTACTGGCCAATCAAGGCTGACGCTTTTTCCTGTTTCTGACGCATGAAGCTAGTCAGCTGTTATCGCTTCCTCGTGTTTTCTTTATCTTTTCTTAATTCCGTCCTCATCGTTCTAAATGTAATTAATTAACCACTTCTCCTTTTGTAGTTGTAACTCCGGCCCGCCTAGGTTATGCAGTGCTACCTGCGGCCCTGACAGCCCACTTCGTTGCTAAGTAAACCATTTTGACAAAGTTTGTAAATGTAAAAAATAATGGGAGTATTCCTGTCTTCCCTGACAAGGGTAGGAGGTCCATCGCGGGGTTAATACTTAACTTTAGTATCACCCAACTAGTGGACTTATGCAAATCCTGCATTTTAAATGGCTACGCTATTCGAGGACTATTAGCAATAGTCCTCGAGCGCTATCGAGCGTGACGCTTTCTTTCGTTTTAGTCCCAAATAAATATCTTCAACTTACATTTGCTAACTTTCTTATTGCCATTTCTGTCCGACTAGTTGGGTGATACTAAAACAATTAGACCCTTCGCCCTCATGGGTTATTGGCCCGTAGCCCTTTCTAATTGTTAATTAGATTTCTTGGTACCTTTTGGTACTGTGAAGTTGAGAGCGGCACTGAGAAAATGAAGTCTGAGGCCTAGTCTACACTACGGTGTAGAAATGTGAAAACGCAGCTTTATTTCTATGGTTAGGCCTACCGTCCACACTAATCCGTCACGAAAACGGAACTTTTCGAAAACGCTCTTCAAACCGAAGGAATTTGAAAACGCCGGCTTTGCGTTTTAGTGTGGACAGAAAACATATTGAAAACGAAGCTTTTCGAAAACGATGACATCACGATAGTAAAGTGATTTTTCCTCAACCACAAATTCATTTTCAAATTCCTTCGGCGTAGTGTGGAGGGCCCTGACATCTCGATTTTCCTCTTTTCTCATTCTGGTCCTGATTCTACCTTAAATAAAATGCAGCAGTGAAATCTGAATCATGTCACCCACCTTTGGTTTTAACAGGTGAAACAACATGGTAAATTTTTCATCATCAACACCCAAGGCCCCTAAATGGTGACAAAAATATAACAATTACCATGTAATAATACCTGGAGGTTTCAATAATGATGTCAATGTCATATATATTTGAACCTGATGGGGCTCATGGAGATTCTTTCAGAACTTAAATGAAAATCGGACACACGACAGTTCATTACTTTTATTAATTCAAGTAAATTTATTACTAAAACCCCGTGAATATAACATGTTTATTTGTGATCACTCCATTGGCTGATCGATTAAATGATTGATTGGTTGGTTGGTTGGCACTGACTGACGGATGGACCGTGGACAGACAGACGAACTGGCGGACAGACTGACTGACTCACTGTTTCACTAAATGAATGAATGACTGAGTGCACTGACTCACTGACTCACTGACTGACTGACTGACCATCTGACTGACTGGGCTCATGAATAACTGACTGACCGACTGACTGACTGACTGACTGACTGTCTGACTGACTGACTGACTGACTGACTGTCTGACTGACTGACTGGACTGACCGTCTGACTGACTGACTGACTGACTGACTGTCTGACTGACTAACTGACTGACTGACTGTCTGACTGACTGTCTGACTGACTGACTGACTGACTGTCTGACTGACTGACTGGACTGACCGTCTGACTGACTGACTGACTGTCTGACTGACTAACTGACTGACTGACTGTCTGACTGACTGTCTGACTGACTGACTGACTGTCTGACTGACTGACTGACTGTCTGACTGACTGGGCTCATGAATAACTGACTGACTGACCAACTGACAAGCCAGACAGAGTGATCGATTGATTCATTCATTCATTGTGTGATTGATTAATTAATTGAGTGAGTGAGTGAGTGTGTGAGTAAGTGAGTGAGTGAGTGAGTGATTGATTGATTGATTGATTGACGAACTCCGTATTGACTGATAGTGATTAAGTGACTGAGTAATTTTTTGATTGATATATTGAACACACCCTTTCCAAGCGGATCCAAAAGATTCCAAGCCTTTGCCAATTCTGCTCTTTCTCTTGAACGTTCTTTCTTGACATGCTTCTTAGAATAAACCCTAGAAATTCCGAAAGACAAAGACAATATTGTTAAAAACCCCTTACCTATACCAGGGGTTTGATAAACGTTTTCAGCAAGAGGGCAAAACTATTTGAACTGAACTTCTTTACAAGAAAAACTTTCCATTAGATGGTCAAACCAGCCGGGCAAATTAGCCTGGTCTTGAATGAAACCCCTGCTATACAGCTTATCACTGTTTAAATTTAAACTGTAAATTGTGTCTGATAAATAGAGAAATTTTCTTATTCTACGTGATTTCACATGAGGTATCTCCAACTTTTAATCTGATGACTTATGCTGGACAAAATTTAGTCTACTTTTGCAACACGAAGTATATATATTCATATTTGACCCAACGTTTTTAGCCTGTAAATGCTTAATATGATTGAATAGATCTTGTGGTGCTGGTTATGTCATCATTGTGGGAAATTTCAATGAGCTGGCCAGCCCCCGCCTTTATTTTCTATAATATATTTATTGCATTACTTTTCAATAAGCTGCTGAAGATGGCTCTTTTGAGTCTACTACCTGATCTGCGAAACTTACCAGTAGCTATCCACCACAATGGCTAAAAGGATTGCAGTTAAAAAGAACACGCCAACAAATACATACAATCCTGCAAAATGAATTCAGAATCACGACTGTGACGTCACAAGAATTAATGCATCTTATGCTTCATGCACTAAAAAGACAGTGTTCCACAAGAAAATTGTACAAGTATCTTTACCAAAATAAATAATATATGCTGGATCCACCCTCAATGCTGGAAGCATTACTTCCTGCGAAAGCAAAGATGAAAGTGAAAAAAAAAAACGTGAGTAACTGGATTAAAAAAATCTAGTTAGACATTACCTTTGGCTGCTTTTAGTACATCCCATCAAGTAAAAATAAAGCATATTAGTATTTTAATTTCCATGATTTCATCCATTTACGAATGGGAGTTTGTTGGGAGCATGACCAATGCTGCAGGAATACTATGTTTTCATGACTACGTGTATTTCAAGTTCTCACAAACTTTTCGCAGCGCTTATATAATTTTCCAGAAGCACGAAGAAAAGAAAGAAATGACTCATTACTTGTTGTGAACATCAAAATGTAAATTCTCTTTGCTCACACAGACACTATGTCATCAGCACATGCTTGTTCTGTTTTTTTAGCAGATCCAATCCTACGAACTGTCTACTAACATATTTTATATAATAACCAAATCAATGCGCGCGCTCTGATTGGTCAATCAGCTATGGGTTATTGTGCCGGTAAACCCATGGGAAAATCACGCCTCTTCTGAATTATTATATAAAAGCAATAGACATAAGTTTCTATGGGTTATAGGCTGATAAACTACTTGGGATGTTGGTAGAACACTCGAAGAATTTGTAAACCACTCGCCTGCAGCTCGTGATTTACAAATTCTTCTCGTGTTCTACCAACATCCCGCGTGGTTTATCAGCCTATAACCCATAGAAACTTGTGGTCTATTGCTTTAATATACTCAGGTCTTGGTTGTTAGGGACAAGTAGATTTTCCTGCCAGCCAATTGAATTTTCTTTCATACTAGTCTGATGGAATAGTAAGGCAACAAGTCACCTACCAACTGAATAGAAAAATTAAAGTAAACAAAGACTTGCCCTGCAGGGCAAGCAAAATTTGAGAGCTACTTGTCTGATGGGCAAGCTGGATTTCAAGGTTTTTTTCAGGCCTTGAATGCTGTAAAGTTGTCAAATCTAAATTTACTGACCGGGAAATTTTCAGTTGACAGCAGGACAAACAATCTAAGCATTCCAAGTGCAACATTATCAAAAGCCCTAAGAAGGAAAACAATATCAAACAAAACATCTTCAGTGAATTATACATTTTGGTACAGAACTCAAATTAACAAATATGTATTTTAGAAAATGTTATTGTGGACAATTAAAACTAGTTTATGCATACCCCTGATAAACTTTTTCTTCCGTCACAATGTAACATGGAACTGTTTTCCTGGAAATTGAAGAAATTCATGGGAAAAATATCAATGGTTATCATTAATTGGTGGTAACATTTAGAGGCTAATGGGCATCTAGACCATGCTACAACAAATTACTTGTTTATAAAATATCTCTAATTTATCTCAAGGTCTGATAAGAACAAATATAATGAAGATGATGATGATAATGATGAGGGCATGCATGAATATCTAGACAATGAGCAAAAATGATTGACAGTTCCACGGGCAACGAAAACAATGTGTTACTCCAAAAAAATCTGTTCTATACTTCCCCCACAGGTTTTGTTTGGCTTGAACCCCCTACGCTGGAAATTTCAATTAAGCATTGGTTCCCCCTTATCCCATTGCTCTGAGCGTTTTTCTTCAGCCTCTTCGATTTCCTCGCTCCACAAAAACCAACAGTTCAAAATTCCAGTTTGACCGGGATAGAGGACCCGCATGAAAACCAGCTAAGGCTTTGTCCCTAAATAATGTAATTTGTTTTATTTGAAATATTTTTATTGTTGAATTTTCTGTTAGTAAACAGAAAATTTTGATTCATCACTATGCTCTCTGTATGTTCCTTAAATGAAATCAGTGAGCAATAAATCATAATATCATTTCCCAAAGTGATTGCAGCTAAAAAAGTAAAAACCTTAAAACATACCCATGATGAACAGTTGAAGAAGACGAATTCCCTAATGGTCCATTACAGTGATATGCGTCCATAAGAATGTGAACCCCAATGGAGGCACACAATAGGACAAATACTAGGATTATGAAAAATAACTAAAAACAAAGATTAAAAAGATAAAATGTTACAAAGATATTCATGTAAGATGCCAAACTTCATCAGAATTAATGTGGTATTTACAGGTTAACGCACTCAGTGAATGCACTATCAGGATTTATTTGCATGAGTTCACTAACAATGAACGAGAAATTTCAATACCGCACTAGGCTTTGCAAGTACCAAAGCTGCTAGGCGTGGTTTGAGCTTAAGTTGATCCCTTTAAAAATACTACACAAAACAAATGTTAACTTTACCTTAGAAAGTTTAAATCCAATTGTCATCAATACCTGGAAAATATTTATTACAGCAAATTGTCAAATAGTTACTTAAGGCTTAAAGAATAATTCATGACTCTGAACAGGCTTATAAAATAAGTTACTGAATATTAGCTTGAATTTCATTCTGTCCTTTTCATAACAAATCAGTAATTAAAAATTATTCATCAAGGGAATACTTACATTAAAAATATGTTGGATATTCTTGACTTTGCACAATATAAGAGCTAATCTGAGAGACCTAAAAACCTGTGGTAAATACTGGAAGAGAGAGAAAGAGGAAAATACAAACACTGTAAATGTAAAAATAATTTTGTGATAATATTACATGTATGTGATAACAATTAAATACCAAAGGCCAATCAAAATACCTTCTGTGAAGTACATAAAGCAAAGGTCTAACGTAATGTACACTGCGGGATACAGAAGTCCTAATTGACTGAAAACAATTTTTAGTTGCCCTGAACAATAATTGTAGAGTGACACATACAGGGGAACAACATCCATTGACAAGGACTAACTTGATCTTTCAAAGGTGACAGTATTTAAGTGAGGTGTACTACTCACCTTCTCACTCACAAAGAAGGGGTGATGCATGCATGTTTTTATGGCACTTATTTCATTTCAACCTACCTTTCCTAAAGCCCTGGATGTAACCAGCATTATAAAATCCACAGTGAAACAGCAAACAAGGACAAATTCCACCCTGAAATAAATGGGTTTTCTTTTTAAAAACCTTGGGATGAAGTGTCTGGACTAAATACCAGATTACTAAACATAACAACAGTGATAATTACATGTACTCAGACTCAGTATTTGTATAATCGATTGACCTTCTCCAGATTTGGTTGACTGTTCTGGAATAGGCCATATAATTTTAATCATATCCTCAGTATCGGACTGGAACTAGCTGGCAACTGAGGATACCGTAAACTTCTGAAAGTAGCAGGCGGGGGGGGGGGGGGGGGGGGGGGTCATTACTTTCGGGGACCAAAAAAAGTTTCATAAAGTCGGTGTGACTGAGCTCTTCTAATAATACAAAAGAAAGACATTCTTAAAAATTCCTTAAAACATGATCTGTCCTGTCACTTGATGAAATTCTACGGGTTCTGTTTTCAAACAGTGCAACATGAACAGATGAGGCACGAAGTGACTTGTTCCGCTTTGTGGCATATACCGGTAAGCTATACCTTCCCTTGTTCAGGTAGAGTGCCTTAATTATAATTACCAAGTAGTATCATACCTAGCTTTCACTTGACTATATTGCATGGTTGGAATAATTACTATGATCCTTTAAACCTTGGTCTATCTATTTTCGGGGGTGGAGTTGGGACAGGCTCACTACTTTCGGGGGACTCCTAACTTTTGAGGGGTTGATACTTTTGGGATTTATACGCAGCCCAATTTTTTGGTATTTATTTTCGGGGGATAGCTACTTTCTGAAGTTCATAGTAATTTGGGGAGTCATAAGCTGTTCAAATGCAAATTATATGACGCAATTTTAACTCTTTTTAATGATATCCCCCCACAGAAGTCTTCATTGCAAGTTAGTTCCAGTCCAAATTATACTGAGAAATATTACACAAATATGTTCTGTTGGTCTTTGTGTAAGTGGTCTTTGATATGATTCTCATACTTGCATTCGTTACCAAACATTGCATATTAAACGTAGTCCTTCTGTTAATGTCTACAGTCTGGTACATCACTAAATACAATTTCTTTTAATTATCTTTGCTAAATAATATTATTTGTTCTGAAAATATTAGACATCTTTCAACTTCATAGTTAGTTTTTTACCCATTCCACCATCCTCCCTCGGCACGTCTGGACCAGAACACAGCCCACGTCAGGAAAATGATGTGAACCACAAGATCAAAGATGAACAGCAGGATACAGAACAGATTCAAGGCATATACCAATGGATGAACGCTAGAGAAAAAGTAGAATACTTCAGTTCATGTGTACCAAAGGCATCCACAGTCAAGTGTCAATTGATACCCATGATCGACCCTGAATCAACGTTAACACTGGTTTGACATGTCAATCAACACTTGATCAACATCTCAATCAATTATTACTCAGCCGACACTCAGTCAACACTCAATCACGTCTTGATCAGCACTTGATTGACGCCTGATTGACAGTTGGTCGATAGTCGGCCAAGTGTCAGCTGACTCATATAATGTATCAATCGACACTCAATGGCATCACCAAGTCTGCAAAAATTAGTCAAGTCTCACCTGACTTTCGACTGTGATGTGGATCAACTGTCGATCAAGTGTCAACAATCCATGTGTCAACTGATCAAGGGAATTGATTGAGGTATCAATCAATACTTGACCACAGATGCCTTAAGTACACATGATCTAATATTTCTTTAAACCTTTTGGTTCCAGGTTCAAGGGTTTTCTGCTAGTTTTAAGAAATCATCTAGTATTTCAAAATTTATTAAGTCCTTTATAAAAAAATAAGAAATTTGCAAGACCCTTATTATTTTAAGGCTAATGAAGGCCTTTGTACATGCATGTAAGTTGAATTGCAATACCTGGCCGGGGTTGTTTGAAAGGTCATGAAAGGTGAACAACACTATCCAACGGATAAATTACTATCCAGTGGAATTAGCATGGTTTGTTTTGTTAACACTTATCCACTGGATAGCAATTTATCCGGTGGATAGTGTTATCTAGCCTGCAAACAACTGGGGCCATGTCTACAATATTTGATAACTTACCTTAACACATGAATAGTTGGAGGCTCAAAGAAGATAAGGAAAGAATGAACCAGAGAGTTGCAGATGATGAGACGACGAAACCAAGGGTTGTCCAAAATATCAAAGCATCTATTGTAAATGATCAAAGAAATCATCAACATCTTAATTAACTAACAGTGTTTATTCATCATGATTAACCTATTGTCTAAAAAGAAATGCGCATTTTGATATTGAATACTTTTGCAAATAAATTAAGAAAAATGGTCACATTCAACCATGGTACCTTTGGGCAAGCTTAGGTTTGAAGTATGAACGAGCTTTTCCATAGCTTCCTCTATGAGAAAAATTGAAATTTAAAATAGTTAAGACTGTTAATAACAGTGTAAAATGGATGGATGTAGTACTGCACAGCTTTGCACTCCTACTGATAACAACAACAAAGATGATGATGATGACAATGATGATAATGGTGGGGTTAAATGAAGAGGCGGATCATAATCATGATGACAGCCACGATGAATATGATAGTGAAGACCATGATGAAGGTAATGATCGATGATGATGAGGAGGAGGAGGACGGAAGGGACGAGGAGGAGGACGAGAAGGCAGAGAAGGAGGAGAAGGGAGAGGAGGATGAGAAGGGAGAGGAGAAGGAAGAGGAACAGGAGGAGGGTGAAGTGGTGACTGCAAGGCTATTCTACCTGGAAGGCATGAAGGAGTGGAGCCTTGCAACAGGGGCAATCATTATGACATTCAGATCGCTGAACAATTAGCCAACCTCCTCTTTCTAGATGCAGTTATACTTTCATGGCCTTGATTGCAAGGCTGGTACAGTTACGGCAAAAGGGCAAAATTTATAGGTCAATATTTGATAGGTCTATGTTCCTCAGGGCAGTACTAGTTATAATTCTAAGGAAAATAACATTACATACCACTTATTAACCGAGAGTGAGGTCATTACAGGGAAATCTCAGACCGAGGCCTTGATGTATTGACCGAGCGACAGCGAGGTCAATACATCAAGGCTGAGGTCTGAGATTTCCCTGTAATGACCGAACGGACGAGGTTAATAAGTTGTTTATTATATGGCCTTTTTAGCGCTGGAAAAAAAAACCGGAAGCGCTAATCCAATATCCGTTTGCGCGCGCGAGAGATCATTTGAGGCCATGTTTACTGAACAGAGAAAACCCTGGCCGTGCGATCGAAACCAGAAGGGACAGTAAAAACAGTTTCTTTGAAAATGAGACAATTTTTGCCTTTATTACGCCAAGATCTAGGTCAAATTTAACATTGAAAAATTTTTTGATAATGCCCGGTCATTACAAGAAAATAATGCCCGCTCAGCAGCCAATCAGAGCGCGCGTACTATTGTAGCCATATAATAAATTATTTTTATTAATAGTTCTCCTCCACAATTTACTTATAATAGAAGGGCTGCTTATTTTTCCTGTTGCTGGTTACCGACTTACCTTCCTTTAAGCGCATCGTCAATGTGTGCCGAAGCTAACTTGAGTTCTCTGTGAGTACCTTGTAGATCACCAAATTGCTTGGTGAGAGCATCAGCCTGAAAACAATAATTTTAATCATAGTACAATGTCAAAGATAAACAAAAACAATGCAAAACAAAAATAGAAACGGATGGAATTATTCATATTTTGGTGAACACATGCAAATTTCAATTGTCTAGAAACTTTTAAAATGTCCTACATAGACTATCAGCTTAAAATTAAACATTCAATCTAGTGGAAATTGTTACCTTTTAGCTCTTAAATTTGAAGTTTATGATAATTTTTTTACCTAGTTTCTTGATAAGTTTTAAAATTTCATTTCAACATACCAAAATTTCAACTAATAATAGTAAAATCCCATTGGCAGAATTAATATGTTTACTTTGTTATATTTAATACTGTACTGTTTTAACCATCATATGATGGATGATGATTATCCTAGGAAATCAATTATGTGTTAACCGGGTTGGAAAGAATATATTCAAAGACTATTAATTAAGATCCCTAGGCCTGCAATTTCATTACAGTTTACTAAATTACATTAACTGCTAGTTGAAACTCAGACAGAAAACAATGATTTTTAATAAAAATACATCAAATTTAAGTTTTACAAGTACATTTTAATACTCACTGATGAAGTTTCCATGCTAAGAAAGTCTTGTCTGAGTATATAAAGACATAGACTAGAGTCAAATCAGCTACATGTAGATCTTGAAATCATGAACTTCTAGATTTGCACAAAAGTTTAATATTTATCAAGTTTACTTTTAAGACAGAATAGGAAATTATTACACAAAGTTGTCATAGACACTACCAGTTGCTACGGAATAAATTCACAGTTTACACACTTCAGCAAATAACAGAAGTAATTAAAATAACAACCAGTGCTTTAAATAAGATTTGAAGTTGGTGGCTAGCTTGGAATAGCACACGCCAGAGTAATATGAGAAGCCCAGGAGAATTTCTCTCTGGAGAATTTTTTAAAGTTAAATACACCCGCCGACTTTCAACAGAATACCTGTCTTATGAAAGCACTTAAACAACAAAGAAATCCATTTTAGAATAACTTAGATAAATATTAAGTAAATTGATTGTTAATTCATAGCATAGTTAAATATTATATGACATTTATCAATCTCTAAAAAATAAACTTAAAATATAAAATTATATGCATGCACAGTCAAATAAAACAACAAAAATTTGCATTACCAAGATCCAAAGGTTATTGTTATTGAACATAAATTACTAATCTGCCAAGTTTGTTTCCTCTAAAGAAATCTGATGTAATTTTAGTTTTATTGAACAAAAATTGATCTCTCAGAGGTTAAGCTGAATTTAACTATGCAGGTGAAAGGAATTTGTCAAAAAACAGTGCTTGGGTAGTCATAACAAAATACAGCTTGTATAAGCTTGCGTATAAAATGTAAATTCCCTTGGGGAAAATTGTCTGTGAAATGAAAGCAGCGAGTTTGTTTATTTTCCTGCCTTGACTTGTTTTCCACAGTCTGTCTGGGAGAGCATAAAGGATCTTGAGGGAACAAAACTCATTAACTGCTTCCACATAAGTCAATCATGAAGTGTTTAGTCTGTCACCTCTAAAAGTGCCACCAACGTGACTAGGAGTAAATTCAATTGCAAAATCCAGGACTGATCGTTGAGATGCCAAGATATTTCTTGTTTTGGAATCCAACACTGTGACTAGAACTGATTTTAGACTTTTAGACACAGAAAGAAACACAAAAATGAGACTTCATGACTCATCACAAAAGATATTTTGATTTTGAAATGGGTTCAAAAGTTTTTCAAGTTAATTTCCGAAATTGATTGATCAGTGTCATCAGCTAGCTGCAGGCTGCCAGTGCAACAGCTGCGCGTCTTAACTGTGGGCAGTGACATCAAAATATACAATTATCAACAAACCTTTTTATTTATTTATTTATTTATTTATTTACTATTTTTTTCAATACAGTCAAAGCTCTCCTTGGGACCACTCCCATAAGTGACCAGCTCTAGTTACGACCACCTTTGTAAAAACCCTGTTTGAACTTTGTAATGAAAAGCTCTCGTAAGTGACCACCCTCGAAAAATCAATCGTTCAGTTTTACCTTTGGTACAATTTGTTTCTGAACCAGTACAAATGTTTTTTTAGACTGGTTCATTTTTTTTCAAACCAGTTTAATTTTTAATTTTGAGCAAGATGTGTGCATGTGCGGTAATTTGGGTTAAGCGCTCAGGTTAGTGATTAGGCCTAAGCACTTACATGTATTTAGAATGGTTAGCTTTGATGTTAGGCTGGGTCAGCTGTGCATGTTACTTAGTAGTTTGGGTTGAGCTCCCAGGTTACTGAATAGAAGTAACCACTTATTTGGAACTGGTAGCTTCTTAGTAATTAAGATTAGGATTAGGGTTAGAATAAATAATAAGGTTTGAATAAATTAAAATTTATATTTATCTATGAATGAATTAAATTTTTATGAGAGGAGACTGGGGTGATAAACTGATAATTAAAAGAAATATGAGAGCCTTTGCATCCAGTGCTTTCGTGGTCAAGTGGTAATGCAAGTGGGAAGCAGACCTAGAGGTTGGCGGTTCAAATCCTGGTGAGTATGAGATAAAAAGGAAAAAAAGTAAAACCTGCTGTTAATTAGTATTCATACTTACTGGGGATTGGGGGGAAGGGGTAGGGTAGCTGTTATTCTGATGGAACTAGGTATACCTATCGATAGAGTGCCAACGAGTGAATAATTTGTGCTATAATAAGGGGTTTATTAACACAGCATAACGGATTTTTGGTTCTCTTCTGTTGCAAACATTACCGAGAGAAAATTTATAACGCGTTTACCGGCCGGTAACGTTCGTCACGCAATCCCTGAATATCAAGAGTATTGGAATGTATCACTGCTCGGTCGAACTTTCAGTTCAATATGATGGGCAAAGTCAAAGTGAAAGTGAACACGCTAGTTTGATTGATCAACACGACTCGTTTAATTCTGTGGCAAAACAGATCCGATTTGTGTTTTGAAGTATGATAAACACGCTCGTTCAGTTCTGTTCGGAAACACTGCCGACTCAACCTTCAGTTCGATATGCTAGATTTCAACACTGGATTTGCTCTAGTGGTTCAACTGGTGAACACAATCTTTCCAAAGAAAGCTGCCCGATGGAACTTTCAGTTCGATATAGGTAAACAGAGAAGGAATACACTGTTTCGATTCATGAACACGCTCGTTCAATTCTGTGGTGAACACGCTGGTTCAGTTTTTTGTGTCTTGGATTTGCTCTTGTCTAACAGTTTTCCTGAATATTCGAATTATAAGAAGAGTTTTGTAAAGGGTACGCTCCTCAATTGAACTTTCATTTCGATAAAGTGAGAGAGGAAACACACTTCGACACGTTCTGAGACTATGAAATTGTTCACAGTTGGATAAACACAACAGCAAAGAAAACAATGATATTCCACGAGACAAGTCTAGATGTAACGCGCCTCATGATTGGCTAAAACCTACAATAGCTCGAATAGTTCCGTCCTTGCAATTGGCTCAAACTGAGCCATTGTTACATCTTACGCCTTACAGTTACACTTTCAGAGCTCGATCGAGAATTTTTTCATATACGCCATTCTTCGCGCGGCACTATTCTCTGCCGCCTCGCCAGCCGAGCGTCTTCGCTCGGCTGGCAAGTTGACAATAAATCAGGAGGGAATCAATGAGAATAGGATAGAGGAAAGTAAAAAGATATTATCCCCCTTTTGGATAGTTGATAAATAAACTGGTTTGAAAAAAATTTAACCCAGTCTGAAAAATTCAAACTAGTTCAAAATATTTTGTACTGGTTCAAAAACAAATTGTACCAAAGGTAAAACTGAACTACAACATCTATATCAGACATTAAGACACTGAATTAAACATTAGTTTCTTTTGCTTTTTCGATGTGAATTAGTAACGAATTTCTGAAGCTCTCATAAGCGACCACCCTCTACTGTTTTACAATGTGGTCGCTTACGAGAGCTCATTCTTGTAAGCGATTAGCTCTAGTTACAACCACTTTTTCTAATTTCTGAGGTGGTCACTTATGAGAGCTTTGACTGGACCTATATATTAAATTAATTGTAGTCATCAGTATTATTTATTATATATAGTCACATTATTCTTGTACTTGGTTTATAAATAGTTTTTATTTTCTGTTGAGCACTTTTATCATGAGCACTTTTACCACAAGTTGAGAGAATGGACAACCACTCCCTATATTAAATATATTATAAACAATTATTGGATGAGGTTTTTGTGATATTCGGAATAATCAAGGTTGAGGTAGGTGTTGTCAGTCGAAGCCAAAGGCTGATAACACTTACTGAGCCCTTGGTTATTCCGGATATCACTAAAACCAAATCTAATAATTGTTCTATTATGTTGCATTATGCATCATGTTGCATTATGCATTAATATGTTGTATTACGCATTATGTTGAAGAACACCACTAAGACTTGGAATACATTCTGTGGCAGATCTAGGGGAGGTTCAGGGCTTCGGTCAAACCCCCTAAATTAATGAAATGAGACCTCAGAATGCCAGAAATCCCATTTTTAAAAAAATTTCCGGGGGAGGATGTCCCCAGACCCCCTTACAGGGGACTGCCCTCACGGGTCCATATCTCAAAACCCCTTACTTAAAATCCTGTATCCACCCCAGGCATTACATAACTTCTCATACTTTAGAACTCCAATAATATTTTAAATAGTTTAGTTCAATATTTATGGTCTATAACGTGACATATGTCCAAATGATTACCGGTTGACCTTATGATGACACAAACATTTTATCTGCGTAATGACAATGTTCGCGATTTAGAAATGTTACTTGAATAAACAATAAGTTTAAATTGTGCTTACCCCATCAGCTTGTGGAAACAAAGCCAAGGCAGGGACTAAGAAGCCAAATTGTCCAAAGTTCTCTACAGATGAGCGACGCTTCAAACTGCGAAACTTTTCACGAGTTCTTTGTAACTGGTTTGCAATCGAACGGGACCATGCGACGGAGGAAGAACGCGAATTTCCTTCGACCACGTCTTCAGAATCGATCGGTTTTTCTTTTTCGACAAGAACTGTAACGCTATTACTTTTAACAGTTTCATCTTCCTCTTGAGGTACTTCACAAGTTGCCATATCATACAAGAGACGTCCTTTAACGCTCTAAAGCTCTCCGCTGTGTTCTCCAAAACGGCGCTGTCATCTTTTACCAAACATCTTGATCTTGTTCCACGCGTTAAACGTTAATTGTGTGTAAGTTCTCGTACACACAACACAGATGTTTATGAATGAAGGAATTTGAAGCGGACCCCGGCTGTGGAATTATATTAACTGTAATTAAGGATGTACACAGCATATAAAGAGCCCAAAACAATGCGAAAGTGGGTTACGTTGCCTAAGTTGTCACCCATAAAAACACCAAGAAGTCATCGTCTTGTTTGGACGGATGGCACTAACAAGTTTCCACAACACTGCGAAGTCTCCTTGCATGGATCGATTGTAGTACAAAATCTTTGTGTTTAACCAACCAGTTAATCCATCCCTCACAAACTGCTCACAAAGTCACCGGTACGGAGAGCCTTACAAACAAATCTTCGACCAGCTTAGCAACTGTTTAAACGGTCGTCGCACATCAAAAAACACTTTCCTTATCGCCTCAGTTGACAGAATGCAAATGACGGCCAATTTGGAAGGGTTTGACAGGATGAATGCAATCTTTAGACAAACAAATCCTTTTCCTTTACAATTATCTCTCTTTGTTGACACAAGTTCTCGATATTTTCAGACGGAATACAAAGCTTCGCGCTCTACCTCTGACGTCATTACCATCTTCACGCAATCACCGGAAGCGTGAAGCGTGAAGTGTGAAACGAATTTCTTTTTTTATTTTTTACTTCTCATATTTATGAATAAATGCCTCAGTATTTCTTAGCAATCGCGGAAGCAGTGAGATTTTGCTGTTAAGAAGTTCAAAAAAATGTATTGTATTCAGTGTCGCTCCCATGTATGTGGGTTGACTATACAATAGATCTTTTTCTGGTTTTCTTCCTAAATATACGGGAGCACCCTCTTCAAAAGCAAAATGTACCAACGTCATTGAACAAATAACTTTTGTATTTGAGCAAGAAGTATTTCGGAAGCTCAAAACTGTTGCTGTGTTCACTCAGTGTTGCTTTCGTCACTGTTGCTGGTAACTTGGGTTCAGTGGTTTGAGAAATTTCTTCCTTTTTCAAAAGAAGAAAGTTGTTGGCAGACAGTTTTCTGGTTTCAATTCAACTAACAATCTAATTATTTCTTACATTGAATGTTACTCGCTCCCGTGCACAAAAAATTAACACGTAAATAAGACGACTAATTTAGTTGCTATATACACGCTGTGATTGGTCAGTTTAGCTGACTGTATTCTACGAAAAGATTTAGGGTGCTTTCCCTCCGGGGCCAAAGTTTCCGGAAGTTTCGGTCGAATTCAAATGGAAGGTCCGTTCCGGTCTTTTTCCGACCGGAATATTCGGGATCACCTCTGGAGGTGGTCCACTTATTTCGGCCGAAATAATCCGACCGAAATTCGCCGTTCCATTTTTAGCAAACCGGTTCTTTGACCTAATTGGGGAATTCGGAAAAGGAATTAAAAATTATAAGAGCCATTCCTATTGGTTGGTCCGGTTTGATCGGAAAATGTCGTTCCATTTTCCTCGGGCATTTCCACTGATCTCTGACCGTTCGGTCTGGCATAATGGAAAGCACCCATGGTAAAAGGCGAAGCTGTCTTTTATTGCTTATATGTCCTATGAGGTATCGCCAATTTATCGTAACATTTAGTGAAGTACAAGAACGCAGCAAGAATTTACCTTAATAAATAATGTGATGACAAGTGGACCGTATAATTAAGGTTGGGAGATCTTTCTAGAGCATTCGCAGTGCTCTGTTTCAGTTGTCATGATTTTCTACGATCGATGAACGCGCGAAAAGAATAACAAGATGCTTTCTTTCACCCTCCCTGTGCTTGCCCATTTCCGCGCAGCGTTTGCTTCACTAGGAATTTGAAGCTATGTTGTGCTGCGTTATGCCGCACTATACTGTGCTGCATTGCGCTGCGCTATGCTGTCCTGGTTCTATTCTATCCTAATGTATTCTAGTCTAGTTAGCAAAGTCTAGTCTAGTCAGATAAAGAAGCAAAGACCTCACCACCGTGCAGGAGCGGCACCTCGTTCTAAAAATCGTCGCATTTATTTTACATATATACCCTGCAAGAATATTTATAATAAAAGACAGGTTAGTTGAGCATAACCATGTTGTTTGATATTTTAAGCATTCAGTGCATGTGTTTGTAGAAAAAAATACTCCGTAATTATTTCATCTTAAAGGTCAAATGCAACGAAATTTGGCCTAGTTTGATTATAAGTTAAAATAAAAGATACTAATCCAAATAATCATAATCCAAAGTTTTACATGATTTAATCAAAAACCTGCCGAGATATTCGACCTTGAAAACAGCTATTTTTCTTCGCTTCACAAACGGAACAGTTCGTGGAAAGTTCGGAAAATTGTCGGAACTGGATTTTGTGACGTCATAATTGGTGAGCTCCCCGTTCAGAACAACAAAGTATTAGGGCGAATATGAGTGTTTTGTGGAGCTTAATTGTAGCAATCATTCAAAAATCTGTGGTTACATCCCTTGAAAGGACGAGAAGCGGTGTAAGGAATTGATCACTTTGATAAAAGGAGGAAACTATTGACACAAGAACGGATTTTAACCGACTGTTTCATCTAGTTTCATCTCTTCGCGCTACTAGCTAACATTTCAGCAGAGACCTCTTGAAGCGGTATCTTTCGCAATCGCTAAGCAGGGTTTCGATTTCAAGCCCAAAAGCCTTCGAAGCTGTACCATATGCCGTAAAACCAAGCATTGACGACGAACATCCTCGAAACAAACACTCTACCTGTACCAACACGGAATGCATTTGTTCGGCAGCCATATTGTCAAGAGCAGAAAGCGAGGTAAAGCCCCGGGGTAAAGTCGCGGTTTATAAAACCATTTCGTGTTTTATTATATCAAGTTTAACATTTTAGATTCACAATCTCATTTTCTTAACTTAGCCTAGTTGAAATAAAAAAAGGAAATAGAAAAGTGTCATTTGCCATCGTGGTTTAAATGAGCTTAATTAAGAGTTAATTCTTTGAAAATGCCGGCTAAATAAATGGCAAATTGTATGGTTATTCAAAGCGGATAAGTCTCAAAGGGATTCTATTGTTTCTGCTATTGTTAAGCTGAACAAAGAGCTGTATGCATAATAAATGTATGGGGTTATGCGGAAATCTTGCCTTAATTTGTATTTCATTTCATTACTGATAGGCCTAAACCAAGAACATACTATGACAATATTCTCTTACCTCTCACTTGCAACCCTTAGTAATACTTTGGTGAGTGAAGACAAGGCATTTCACCCGGAATACCTTAGTCAAGGCCGTAGCTAGTGTAAGGCAAACCGAGCCACTTGCCTCAGCCATTTTTTTTTTTTTCGTCTCTGTTGTTTCGTTTTTGATGGCAAAGGTAAATTAACAACTTGACGTCAGTTATTTTATACGTCTGTCCTCTTATTGATGACAAATTGCGTCATAACATTGTCAAAGTGGCTGTGGAATCACGAGCCGCAGGCGAGTGGTTCCGCAGTAAACTTTGACAATGTTATGGCGAAATTTATCTTCAATAAGAGGACAGACACTTAAAAAACTGACATCAATTTGTCTTTTACAATGACAAGACCCCAAAGTGGTCAAATGCCAGGAATAAATGTGGGGAAAAGACGCTGTAAACTTGCCATAAACAAAGCTATGTGAAATTTATTAAAAAAGGACGCGAGCATTGTCAATAGCTTTTCTCGCTTTTTGATTGGCTACTTAAGCAAGTCAATAAAATCCCATTGGTTAAAAAGTTGACAGTTTGACAGCTGAACGTTGAACTGTTGACAGCTTGCATAAATTAAAATTTTATCCGTCCATACTCTTATTGATGATAAAAATGAGCCAATCAGCGCACAAGAAATTAGACAGTTATTGTAAAAACACTGCTAATCATCTAGGCAGAGAATTTTACTGTGGACATTGCCTCAGTCATATTTTTTTTGTCTGGCTGTCGCCCTGTAGAGAGAATTTTACTGTGGACATGCCTCAATCATTTTTTTCTCCTGGCTATCACCCTGTAAGTAATGCTATAATGTTGTGTAAATTTTCATTGTTCATCAGCTTGTTGATAAATCAACTTTTTGCTGGATAGAAGGATTGAATGCAAAAATCTCAAGCCTTCTTGCATGATATAAATGGTACTTCCTAATGAGGACTGATAATACCACAATTCTCATCTTTTTACAATGCAAAAAGACAGACAACAAGCATCCACAGCACTTTCACATGGGATTTCCTCTACTAGGTGTTTGCAATAAATTAATAAAGGTCACTAACCTCTTATTAAATCCTAAAAGGGCTTTTTATTTGTCTTTGAGCATGTCTAGTTGAAACTGAAGAAGTTCCTTATCTGCTCTTGTATGAAACATGTTGAGGTTGGTGTGCCATGACCCTTCAGGTGTCAATGGGTTAATTCTCATCTGTTCTGTCAGAATATTTTTTGTTTTGAACATCTCTCATGTTTCTAATAAATTATTGAGGCCAGAGTGCTTACTTGGAAACCAAAACCAGGATCTTTACATTCAGTACATGTACTGTACGTCATATAATTTATAAATTATAGTTTGATGTTTAGCTGATGTGGTGAGAATAGCCGTAGGAAGCTACATGTTGTACAATACTTCAGTAAGCAAGTAAGTTATTTATCAAATTAAAAACATGAACATATTTTAAATGGGCAGGTAAGCGCTTGTAAATGCAGGGAATAGTATAGCAAAGGATGAATAAAAGCAATTTACGTATATAATCCTACAGTACTGGTCTGCCATTGTGGGAGATGGCCTTGTGGTTAGTGCACTCAACTTGGGAGTGAACGGTTTGGGTTCAGGCCCTAGCTGGGGACATTGTGCTGTCTTCTTGGGCAAGCCACTTTACTCTCACAGTACCTCCCTCCACCCAGGTGTATGAATGGGTAGTGGCAAATTCAATGCTGGAGGGTAACCCTGCGATGGACTAGCATCCCATTCAGGGGTGAGTAGAAATACTCCTGGTCGCTTCATGCTACCAAAATCGGGATAAGCTCCGGCCCGATGAGCCACTCGGTGCGTATGTAGACTTTTTACCGTTCTACTGGTCATGAGAGTGTTTCTCACAAATCATACTTACCACAGTTATCAGGTTTAAAAATTCTCTGACTTATCCCTGACTGACTAAATAATCACAAATTAAAATGTCGGATGCAGTAGCAGCCTCCAGCCTCTCCTAACAGCCATAATCTCCACCCATTTATGACTGATACGTTTTCAACAAATTTACTTATTTGTTGAGGAAATAATCTTTGAGATTCAGGCAATGTTTTAATTTTATCTGATTTTCCTTCCAAATGTCAATTCCCTGACACAAAATAAAATTCCGATCCCTAATCTTGATGAACTTTTCCCTAAACAGTTTCTGACCTGTGAAAACCCTGCAACCCATAGCAAAAGAAAAACGAAAAAAAGGACTACATGTCATGTAAAACGACAAAAAAAAGATGAGCTTAAACGTTAAACCTTCGCCCAAAACAACTATCGGTAAGGGCTTTCATACTGAAAGAAAGACAATTGTAAACATCATCTTTTGCAAAATAACACAAGGCAAAGACTCGAACATGAACTTTATTAATAATCTTTGAACAGCAGTTTTCAACATATTCAGAAAGGCTCACCAATCCATGTGATCGATTCTTTCGTCTAGTTGTTGATATCCTGATGCCATCTTGTTTACTCGACGAGTCTGATTCACTCAAGTTTAATATGGCCTGAATCGTTGCCTGATTCCAATGGTTCGAACTTACACGGCTGTAATGGTCATTTCCAAATAAGACATCAGGGTCTTGATCTATTTTATACATCGGCTAGCCAATAAACGCCAGGAAATCCTTGAAACAAACTCGGTAATTCCAAGGGAATTATCTATTTGGTCGCGAAAATGAGCTCGCCAAATATGACGTCACAAAACCTATAATTTCGTTTCCACTCCAAGCGCGGCCATTTCTGGTTCGTTTTCGTGAAGCTCTCGGAAATCGTCGGATTTTCGTGTCTTGGGCGCTACAATTCGCACAAAACTTATTTTTAAGAGTTGATTCTGCTTCCTGTTGATACAACTGACTTTTTCACGAAGGTTTTTCGAGAAAAGAAAAATTGTCCAAATTTCGTTGCATTTGACCTTTAAAAGTCTACGTCTCGTTCGATTCCTAAAAACTTGAGATCGTCCGTGGCACTGTACCTGCAAAGAAAAGGAAAAGAATTAAGAAGAGAGAATCAAGTCACCTGATGTAACTTTTCCAAGTAGTTCAGAAAAGGTAACATGGAAACTCTTAA
>CAXHUQ010000755.1:45740-53240 GCA_964020085.1 Micromussa lordhowensis | reverse complement strand
AACATTATCACAATGTTGATTCCAATTTAGATTGTGAGATATAGTTACTCCAAGATATTTGGTGGAGGCAGATTTGGCAATGACAATATCATTCATGAGATAATTGCAGGAAAATGGGAGAACCTTATTTGTAACCCCTAGATGATAACATTTGGAGATATTAAAGTTTAGCTGCCAAGTTTCAGCCCATTCACATAAACTGATTAAGTCCTGTTGGAGTAATGCATGGTCACGAATATTCTTGCTCTCTCTATATGCAATGCTGTCATCTGCAAAGAGGCGCATTGTTGACTGAATATGTTCAGTAATATCGTTAATATATAATAAAAATAAAACAGGTCCCAATACTGAGCCTTGGGGTACACCAGAAGGTACGGGTCGAGGACTAGAGTGGCTGCCATTTACAGACACCACTTGGGAGCGATTGCTTAAGAAAGCCTTGATCCGTGTCTGGTCTACCTTCCCCGAGCGCGGGCTCCTTTCCCGAAGAGCGGCTGGTAATCGAGCCTAGGTGTTTGGAAAAGCTGTTGATGTACAAATTCCATTTCTCGATAACTTATTGCATGGTAAATATCGCTTGTAAATGAAGTTGAAACATACAACAGAGGCATATTCTTGAGGGTTTTCGTTAAAAATTCAACACGGATGATTGAAAAGGCTTTGCCATCGTATATCATTCATTATGATCAAAGTGCTTTTGTTAATAGACGGACTATTTTTGACGCAACCCGAACAATAAGTGATGTGATGGATTTTACAAAGGCAAGAGACTACAAAGGTATTATGACTGCTATAGATTTTGAGAAAGCCTTTGACTCCGTAAATTGGAATTTTTTTATCAAAATCACTGGAATCTTTTGGTTTTGGAGAGTCTTTTAGGGCTTGGATTCAAATGTTCTACAACAACATTTCGAGTTCTGTGACAAACAATGGTTTTTCAACCCCTTCTTTTAACCTCAAAAGAGGTGTCCGCCAAGGCGATCCACTTTCGCCATGCCTTTTTATCATAGTGCTTGAGCTGCTTACTATCTCTGTGCGAAATGACAAACAAATAAGAGGTATTAACTCACTCACTCATGCCCTTTACGCCTAACTGGCATGTAGGGCAGCAACGTGGTCCCTCCACATCTGGCGATCTCTTGCCATGACTTGATGCCCTCCCAGGTCTTCCCCATCTCCTTTATTTCCTTTTCAACTGTCCGTCGCCATGTGATCTTGGGGCGACCCCGCTTGCGTTTCCCTTGTGGCGTCCAATGCATAGCAGTTTTTGCAATGGAAGCTTCTTGGCGGGTGACATGGCCAATCCACCTCCAGCGTCTCCTCATCAGGATGGTAGCCATTGATTCGGTTCCACACCGTTCAAAAAGATCTTTCTTGGAAATGACATTAGGCCAAAAGATGCGTAAAATACGCCGAAGGCTTTTGGTGTGAAAAGTGGAGAGCTTTTTCTCCGTTAAGCGCCAACATTCTGAGCCATACAGGAGGGTTGTAAGGACGCAGCTAAAGAGGTATTAAGGCGGGGTTTTACCTGAATTTCGCCAAAAAAGTGACTTTTTTGTTTTCTTTAAAATTAGACACTTAAACCATTAAAGTTAACACTGCAAAGTGTTTTGGGCGCGTTTTTACAATATTTTAGAGGAAACGGAGCAATTCTTAACAACAGGTATAAGGCTCAAATACCGTTTCCATGGCAACGGGAGTTGTTATTGTCTGTTTTCCTCGGTTTATGGCATCTTACCCCTCCCCCAAAAAGGTCAAATGGGCACAGAAGCTTTGTGGGACACCTCTGTGATCCTTCAAAAAGCTAAAAGTTGTACTATGGGATACATTTGAAGGTGGTGAAATACCGGGAATCATCAAACACATTGGAAATATTTCTATTGTTGTCGAAATTATGACTGGAAGCAAAAAAGGAGCCGTTATAGAAAGAAACGGAGAGGTAAAGGATTTGGTGGGTTACGCAGAAAGGAGAAATCAACGGATGAAGTTTCCGTAAAGACTAGAGAACCTGTTATAGATCAACCAAGACATGGGACGTCACTCGAACGATCTGATCTGATGCACTGGCAGATGAATCTGGCGAGGACAGTGATCAACCGATTAGTTCCTCTCGAAAGAAAATTAAACTTGACATTTCTTCAGATGAATGTTCTGGCAGCTCGGCTAAAGGAACCGAAGCTGTAGTTGACACGAGTGGATACAGGCTGGTCGATTTAGAGAATTTGTCATCGACAGTGCTCTCCTCTGCACACAAATGCGAAAAAGGTGAGTCCATAAAATAAGGATGAGCCTAAATACGACGATCTGCGGATTAAAGTAGAATTTTTAGTGGCAAGATTTCCGTATAACCCCATGCATTAGTTATGCATACAAATACGGAAAAAATGCATCGAGTTTAAAAAGACATAGAAAAAGAAACGATTTTAAGGGCCAAATTACGGGAAAACGAAATCTAAATTTCATTTTTATGGCGCATTCACCGCATTTAAAATTAAAGAGCAGACTGAAACCTGCTTAAAATAATAGCGATTTAGTCCTATGCGACAGTGTAAAAATGCTTTAAAAATAGCGATTTACGCCTAAGCAAAAGCGGCTTGCGGTTAGCTATAAAATGTTGTTAAGGTCAGCGAGTATTTTGATTCTGTACATTAAAGAAAATCCTGTGTAATAAACCACTTCCTCACCTCGGTTGTGTATTCTCGTATTTTCTCCCTGATATACTTGCACAAAGCCGCGGCATCAGCTGTTCTGCTTTCATTTGCTGCGGTGTATTTTGTTTCCTGAAGTTCGTTATATCCATCTTTCTCGAGCCCATGTTATAAAAAGCGGGTAGGTTCGATTAACGACTGTATGCACCTTTCGTGTCGCTGAAGCTGGTACTGGAGTAAAGCAATACATCTCCACTGGCACAGAAAGATGACAAACAATCAAAGACGTCGTAGACTTCAGAAGTAGCCAGAGCATTCAAATATCGAGAAGACCATTGCGAAGATGGTCTTACAGAGGTGAAACGGTCCTTAACGTAAACGATACCGTGAGCCTATACTACTGTTCGGGTCAGTTTTCAAGTGAAGTCAACGAAGAAGAAACGAAACTCACAAGGGACCCAGCTGGCTAAAAAATCCAATGCATGTTTTCGTGCAGCGTGAAAATGCTTTAAACAGATGAGTAAGTAAATTGTAATGTAAATTTTTAGGAATGTTAACGAGTCAAGTGAAATATAAATGATTTTTGGAGCGGTAATAGGCCTTATGCGTGATTACGTCACATTCTCAAAACTCACCACCAAGCCTCGTTTGGGCGACATTTTCTCAATCTTTCGTTGCCTTCGTGTTGTTTTCACATGGGTATTCTTTTCATCTTTACTGCTGTGGGAATTGTTTCATGATAAAATTTACATTTTGCGTTATCAAAACGAGGCTTGGTGGTGATTTTTGCTAGTCTGACGTCATCACACATAAGGGCTATTCTTAACTGAGCCTCGTAGTGTAGTGGTGTAGAAGAGAAGCTGGTAAGCGAGAGGTATGCGAAAGGTAAGGAGTTCGAGACCTGCAGGGGAAAAAGGAAAAAAGGAAAAATAATGCGTAAGGAGCCTGGGAAATATGAAGGAGAAAAGGAGAGAAGAATGGAGGGGAAGAAGAGAGTCGGCAAAGACACAGCGCGAAATGAAATCCTCTTTTATTCATACAGTAAGTAATAATTATCAATGTATATATTCAATACCTTAGAGGGTTGCTATTGTCTTCTGAAACAATAGAGCGCATACATAATTTATCAATCTGCATGCATAATAAATGTATGGGGTTACATGGAAATTTTTCCTTTTTAGTAGCCATGTCATAGATAAAACGAAAGACTGGTAAAGTGAGCCTTAACAATATTGAAAAGTATGGTTACAATATGCTTGTTTTCTTAATGAAGTTTCAGTTTCATAATTTCGTAAATTAATTATCCTCTTCGTCAATTAATTATACTTTTCAAGTATATTTGCAAGTCTTTTGTCTTACATATCTCTCACTATTTTTCATCAGAGATAACTATTGAAGAAAACACCACTGGACGTGCAGGACTGATGTCAAACCTGTCACTTATCTGTAATACCTGTGAAAAAAGTAGCCAATTGCTGACATCAACAAATATCACTAACAGAGGCAAACCATATGACGTCAACAGGAGAGCTGTTTACTACTCCTTAGAATCAGGCATTGGTTATGATGGGCTTGCCTCATTCTGTATACATACACCAGCCATGCCTTTAATCTTAAGGACAGGAAGCGCTTGCGAAAAGCAGACCTTCTAGTCACTGAAAAGGAGAAGAAGCGTCGTCAGGGTCTTCAGGGTCTTCAGCTTGTGCACACTTGACGGGAAGAAGCCCTTTGCGAGATGGAAGGAGTCACATATGAATCTGGGGCATTTTGAACATTACCCTAGGCTTCTAGGAACAAAATCACAACTTTTAATCAGTTATTACCATTTTAAATTCAAAATAATTGCCATTTCATTCTATTTCTCAACTTTTAAGTTAAATTTCTCAAACTGTGGTACTTTTGCGTTTGGGAACAGATAACTCAAGAAGGATATAAGCCTTTGACCTGAAATTTTCAGGATTGCTAGGTCTCGGTGAGTTATTTGGGATGAATGAAGGATTTTATGATAGATTGTTTAGACAAAAAGTTTCCAAAGGGAATGCTTTCCAATTATGATTGCGCAACTTTGGATGGGTATCAGAGCTCTGCAGTTCAAAATTTTGCAAATTCCTTCATTCATCCCAGTTAGCAATGTGTTTACTGGAGAAAAACAGTAAAACTACATTTTTCATGTGAATTTATTTGTAGAAATCTTTTCTCAAGTGCATATGGGTCCACCACAGCATGTGGTATTTTAAGGGCTTGGTGTCAAGTTACATTAATCAGTTTTGAACAGAAGTGTATCTTTTCATAATCTAAGGGCCAAGAGCTTTTCAGAGAAGGTAGATGGAAATGAACTGAAGTTAGTTATATTTGCAGATGATATGACATCATTTGTCCGAGACACGCGGTCACACCTCATTCTATTCAACACCATTAATCTTTTTAGTTCATACTCGGGCTTGTGTATAAATCATGACAAAACGGAAATTCTCTTACTTGGTAATATGGAAATAAAAGCCTCGGAACTAGGTGTAAAGGAGATAAGAAAGGTGGTGTCCACTTTACCCATAATCAAAATTTGTTTTACAAGATGAATTTTGAAACTATGGAGTAACCCCTGAGAGAATCTTTGAAAGGCTGGAGTTGTAGAGGTCTTACTTTGTTAGGGAAAATACAAGTAATCAAGTACTAGTCATTCGTTATACCAAAAATTCTGTATCGAGCATCTCTTATCTCGACCAAGAAAGATTGCATTAAAATAATTAATAATCTACTATATTCGTTTGTTTGGAAGGGTAAAGACAAAGTTAAGCGAAATGCATTAATAAACTCCTTCGAGAAAGGGAGGGGGGGAGTAAAAATGCCAGACATAGAGTCCATGGTCAAAGCTCAAAGAGTACTCTGTATCAAGAAATTCCTAGAAACCTACCCAGCAGGGTGGAAAGTTTTCTTAGGGTTTTACCTCAGGAAGGTAGGAGGTAAATTTTTGTTCCATTGTAACTTTGATTTTAAAAAGTTACCAATAGCTCTTCCAGACTTTTACAAAGAATGTATTTCAACTTGGTCTTCTTTGAGCGAGGACAACCCCTCCTCGCTTTCAGAGATAGTAAATCAGGTTTTATGGAACAACAGGTTTATATGCATTGATTCCAGGTCAGTTTATAGTGAAAAGCTTCTTGATGCAGGTTTAATAAAAATTGGCAACCTCTATGATGAAAATGGCGAGTTTAAATTGGATAAGGAGCCATGGCGTCGTAGCTTTCAGGGTTTGGAAAAATTTCCATATAACCCCATACATTTATTATACATGCAGAATGATTAATTATGTATGCGCTCTATTGTTTCAGAAGACAATAGCAACCCCCTAAGGTATTGAATATATACATTGATAATTATTACTTACTGTATGAATAAAAGAGGATTTCATTTCGCGCTGTCTTTTTGCCGACTCTCTTCTTCCCCTACCTCCATTCTTCTCTCTTTTTCTCCTTTATATTTCCCAGGCTCCTTACGCATTATTTTTCCTTTTTTCCTTTTTCCCCTGCAGGTCTCGAATTCTTTACCTTTCGCATACCTCTCGCTTACCAGCTTCTCTTTTACACCACTACACTACGAGGCTCAGTTGAGAATTACCGCTCCAAAAATCATTTATATTTCACTTGACTCGTTAACGTTCCTAAAAATTTACATTACAATTTACTTACTCATCTGTTTAAAGCATTTTCACGCTGCACGAAAACATGCATTGGATTTTTTAGCCAGCTGGGTCCCTTGTGAGTTTCGTTTCTTCTTCGTTGAGTTCACTTGAAAACTGACCCGAACAGTAGTATAGGCTCACGGTATCGTTTACGTTAAGGACCTATTCACCGCTGTAAGACCATCTTCGCAATGGTCTTCTCGATTTTTGAATGCTCTGGCTACTTCTGAAGTCTACGACGTCTTTGATTGTTTGTCATCTTTCTGTGCCAGTGGAGATGTATTGCTTCACTTCAGTACCAGCTTTAGCGACACGAAAGGTGCATAAAGTCGTTAATCGAACCTACCCGCTTTTTATAACATGGGCTCGAGAAAGATGGATATAACGAACTTGAGGAGACAAAATACACCGCAGCAAATGAAAGCCGAACAGCTGATGCCGCGGCTTTGCGCAAGTATATCAGGGAGAAAATACGAGAACACACAACCGAGGTGAGGAAGTGGTTTATTGCACAGGATTTTCTTTAACGTACAGAATCAAAATACTCGCTGACCTTCTCAAGACAATTAAGGCATGGGTCTTTCATTGTTGCACCCAAAAACTAGGGGGGTGGTCTATCTTCTACGGCTTTAACCACGTTAACCTAAAACTTTTTCAGACTAATAAGCTTGCAAATCTTGTCATATTTAGCTTGATGATATATGCAAATTAGGTCACGTGACTTCTGACGGCCAAAAACTTCCAAAAATTCTTTAAGCAAAAATGGCACCAGTTTACATCAAAAGTCATTTACCCTGAATACACCCAAATAGCTCAAAATGTTAGCAGCAAAACATCTGTGCCCGGACTTTGTTAAATTTTTCATTAATTTTGAAAATAAACGGCATTTTGTACTAGTACCCAGTCCCCCAATAAAAGTATATTCTTAATTTATGCTTTTATATTAAAAAATCTCAACAAGTCCGGGTACAGATATAAAGTGCCTATTAGCCTTAACATTATTAAGCTAATGCCAGCTTCCTAGATGCTGTAAAAAGTGGTGCCATTTTGCTAAAAAGAAATTTGAGCTAAAAATAGCCCCGACAGGTCACGTGACCTAATTTGCAGATATCATCCGCCTAAATATGTCAAGATTTGCTAGCTTATTAGTCTGAAAAAGTTTTAGGTTAATGT
>CAXHUQ010000755.1:0-42500 GCA_964020085.1 Micromussa lordhowensis | reverse complement strand
TCATGGACAGCGGTATTGCTCGTGGGCGCGTACGCACGACGGCGACGACAACGACGACGACGACGACGACGACGGTGGAGTCGCGCAAGATGGCGGCCATAAGGGGACCTCTAAACCAAAAGGAGGCTTAATTTTTCGCGTGCTTTCTGGAGCTCAACGCGGCTACACAATATGCTAGGTCAGCTAAAGGAGTAACGTTTGTCGTGTTCACGTGGAAACTGGAAGATTTCCAAACTGGAAGATTTCTGGCTAATTTATTTAACTACAACTAGTACTACGCAATAGGGTCAATGCAATGATAAAACCTTGGAACAATGCTCACATGTTAACATCATTCAGATAATATTTTAGCCCAATAGTTTTTGGCAATTCTTTATTAAACAATCAAAGTAATTTTCACAATTTCCTCTGATAATGTTTTGATTTTTTAATCCACTCGTTTGACTTCTGGATTGAAAAAAGCAGTTCATTTCAGTTGAAAGAAAAACTAAACACCAAACAATATGCAGAAAACCTTGCAGCAAAGTTACAAAACTGAACTCAAAATTCAACCTTATCCTGGATAAGCCTAATCGGGCTACAGGAGCTCCGCTTTTAGGTTGACCTAAATCTATATATTACAATGGCCATTGCTCTAATTCCTTTTCGGTGTCAAGAGGTGTTAGACAGGGAGACCCACTATCGCCATACCTTTTTATTATTTGCGCTGAACTTCTTGCAGATGCGATAAAGCAAAACGGTCAAATTAATGGCATCACGGTTAATAATGAAGAATTTTTACTCGGACAGTATGCGGATGACACTTTTTTCCTTTTAAATGGAACTCAAACCTCACTCTCCCAATGCCTAGACACCTTGGAGCTCTTTGGAGAGTGCTCAGGTCTGAAGGTGAATGTAGAAAAAACAAAGGCTGTATGGCTGGGTAGTAAGAGATTCTCAAAGGACATATTACTTCCGGAGAAAAATTTAGCATGGGTATTTAGTGAACCTTTTGACATCCTAGGGATAACGTTTTTTGTAGAAACCCAGCAAATAGTGGAGTAAATACAGAATGAAGCTAGATGAGGTCAGAAAGCTTTTAGACTCATGGTCCTGGAGACTTATGAGTATTATAGGCAAAATACTGGTAATTAAGTCACTTGCGTTATCTAAATTCGTACATCTCTTCACAACACTTCCTACTCCAAATGACTCTTTTCTTAAAGAACTGGAAACACTCTTCTTCTCTTTTATTTGGGATGGAAAGGGCGATAAAATAGCAAGGAAAATAATCATTAACGATATAGAAAATGGGGGATTGAAGATGACCGACATTCGATCACTTGCCAAGGCTCTTAAGATCTCCTGGATCAAAAAAGTATGGGACGTAAATTATCAGGCAGACTGGAAAAGACTCTTGATTTCTGAAACAAAAGATCATTATCACCCCTGGCTTGTTCTTTTGTGGAAAATACTTTCTGGAGGAATGTAGTTGAATCATGGGCAGAGTATGTTCAGGAAACTGTAGGAGCCAGCGATATTTTGTCTCAGCCACTAAGGAATAATGTTTTTATTAAGATAGAAAATAAATCTTTGTTTTATAAGTCGTAGTACATAAAAAATTTACGCTACGTCAATGATCTTGTAGACGAATCTGGCGTTTTTATGTCACCAACCGAATTGATTAACAAGTTTAACCTAAAGAGTACCTTCTTACAAGCTTATGGCATTATCTGCGCAATTCCAAGCTCATGGAAGTCAAAAATTAGAGAGTTTGGTAAACGGTTACTCGTGGTTAAATCTGAAAATATAGAGATATTATTTAAGACAAAAAAGGTGACCAGTTTTACTTATGATAGTTTGCGAAAATCGGTTGCCACACAGCCAACTAGGGTGCAGCGTAAATGGGATAAACTTTTACCATCTCCGGTCGAAGATTGGTCTAGCTATTACAGTATCCCTTTTTTATTCACGAGTGCTAGCAAGCTAAGAAGCTTTCAATATAGGATATTCCATAGAACTATTGGAACAAATGTTTTGTTAATGAAAATGGGAATCAAGGATCACGATGATTGCTTTTTTTGTGACAGTAAACCCGAAACCATAGAGCACCTCTTTTGGTACTGTGACCGGATATTCCCCCTCTGGAACGCCCTCGCGCACTGGATTCGGTCAGTAACAGAAATTGAAATAGAATTTTCCCTTGAATCTGTTCTCTTGGGCTATACAAACTGTATGCCTTGTAAAAATGCGATTAATTGTATTATTTTAGTGGTCAAGTTTTTCATATATAAATGCAAAATGGAGGGATGTAACCCCGATTTTGCTGGCATAGAGAGCTACCTTAAGTTTAATTATAGTATTGAAAAATCTGCATGTGACTCTGGAACGCCCTCGCGCACTGGATTCGGTCAGTAACAGAAATTGAAATAGAATTTTCCCTTGAATCTGTTCTCTTGGGCTATACAAACTGTATGCCTTGTAAAAATGCGATTAATGGTATTATTGTAGTGGTCAAGTTTTTCATATATAAATGCAAAATGGAGGGATGTAACCCCGATTTTGCTGGCATAGAGAGCTACCTTAAGTTTAATTATAGTATTGAAAAATCTGCATGTGACTTTGCTTTGCAGGATAAATTTTTATGTAAGTGGAAACAGATGAAAAAATTATTCTGTCAATAAATGATGTAGTGTCTTGTATCGTAAGTAGCTTAAGTATTGTACCGTATTCTATGTAAGTATTGTAATGTAAGTAATGTAAGTATTACCCTGACAGTAGAGTTATTGTAATGTCAGTGGTGTAATAGCTATATTGTAAGTACTGTAACTAGTTATTTGTTTTGCAAATAAAAAAAAGATTCTATCAAAAAAAAATAATATGGTATTTGTTACAGGTGGTCTTCTTATCACTGAAACATGGCAAGTAAACCGGGAAGTGATGACGACGGTAGGTTTCTCTCTTTTTTATCTTTTTCTAGCGTTTAGGCTTATATTAAAGCTTTATAGTGTGTTTTCATGATGTCAGCTTGACTTCCGCAGATATATTAGGACTGATATTTTCCCGTTTTGTCTTTGATTACCAGATTTTGGAAGTTGAAATTCCAAGTTGGGCGTCATTAAGGTAAGCTTTTGTCACTTTGGAAGCCATCTTGGACTGAAAGCCTGGCCTGGTGCCTAAGTATGGATACATGACGTACTTACCGCCTTTAAGTGCGGACCCTGACATGATCTTAATTACGTTTTCGGAATTCTTATAAGTTATTGCTGTAGAGTGACAGTAATGTTTGTGAGAAACATCTTTCTTCGTTGGTTTCCTGGCGTAGAAATAAATCTTATCTAATAGGTCTTACTAAAATTAATCGCTTAAGTTTGCTTCTAGTTCGTCTTGATAGTACTAGCAAAATAAGTCTTCAGTAACAAATGAGCAAGTGGTCTATCTACAGCAGGGAAAAATACATTTGTAAATGTCTAAACAACGAAGTGCACTAAAAACGTAAAAAAGAAATGGCTCGCAAAAATGGGCTAGAGCTCGCGACAGTGGCTCGCCGCTCGCGGCTCGCGGCTACGGCTCGCAGGCTCGCACATTAGTTACTCTCCTTTGGAAAATCTCAGAAAATGCGCCACTTAGGTGTCCTTGCCTAATTTCCCATAGCGCAGCTTTACGGGCACTTTTGGAGCCGCGGTTTGCAGCAAAATGTTGTGCTATGATTGCACTTCAAGTGCATACTAATTAGGAGATGATTCAATTCGCGCCAGGGTGTTTTTGTAGCCTACATTTTTGAGGAGTTTCCCTTGGTGGCCCCTTTGTAAAATCTCAGAAAATGCGCGACTTAGGTGTCGTTGCCAAATTTGCCATAGCTCGGCTTTACGGGCACTTTTCGAGCCGCGCTTTGCAAAAAAATGTTGTGTTATGATAGCACTTCAAGTGCATACTAATTAGGAGATCATGCAATTTGCGATAGGGTGTTTTTGTAGCCTACTTTTTTGAGGAGTTTCACTTGGTGGCCCCTTGGTAAAATCTCAGAACATGCGCGACTTAGGTGTCCTTGCCAAATTTGCCACAGCTCGGCTTTACGGGCACTTTTGGAGTCGCGGTTCCCAGCAAAATGTTGTGCTATGATTGCAATTGAGGTGCATTTTAACTAGGAGATGATGTGATTTGCGCCAGGGTGCTTTTGTAGGCTACTTTTTTGAGGGGTTTCCCTTGTTGGCCCCTTTGCAAAATCTCAGAAAATAAGTGACTTAGTTGTCCTTGCCAAATTTGCCATAGCTCGGCTTTACGAGCACTTTTTGAGCCGCAGTTTCCAGCAAAATGTTGCGCTATGATTGCATTTCAAATGGATGCTAATTACGAGATGATGCGATGTGCGCCAGGGCGTTTTTGTACCCTACTTTTTGAGGATTGTCCCTTGGTGGCAAAATATCAGAAAATGCCCGACTTAGGTGTCTTTGCCAAATTTCCATAGCTCGTCTTTACGGGAAATTTTGGAGTCGCGGTTTGCAGCAAAATCTTGTGCTATGATTACACTGCAAGTGCATACTAATTAAGAGATGATGCAATTCGCGCCGGGGGTTTTTTGTAGCCTACCTTTTTGAGGAGTTTAGCTTGGTGGCAACTTTGCAAAATCTCAGAAAATGCGCGATCGAGGTGTCCTTCCCAAATTTGCCATAGCTCGGCTTTACGAGCACTTTTGGAGACACGGTTTGCAGCGAAATGTTGTGCTATGATTGCACTTCAATTGCATATTAATTAAGAGATGATGCGATTTGCGCCTGGATGTTTTTGTAGCCTACTTTAATTTCTTGAGGAGTTTCCCTTGGTAGTTCCTTTGCAGAACCTCAGAATCTCATTGCACTTTAAGCGCATACTAATTAGGAGATGATGCGATTTGCGCCAGGCTGTTTTTGTAGGCTACATTTTTGAGGAGTTTCTCTTGGTGGCCCCCTTGGAAAATCTCAGAAAATGCGCGACTTAGCTGTCCTTGCCAAATTTGCCATAGCTCGGCTTTACGCGCACTTTTTGAGCCGCAGTTTCCAGTAAAATGTTGCGCTATGATTGCACTTCAAGTGCATGCTAATTACGAGATGATGCGATTTGCGCCAGGGTGTTTTTGTAGCCTACATTTTTGATGAGTTTCCCTTGGAGGCCCCTTTGCAAAATCTCAGAAATGCGCGATCTAGGTGTCCTTGCCAAATTTGCCATAGCTCGGCTTGACGGGCACTTTTGGAGCCGCGGTTTGCAGCAAAATGTTGTGCTATGATTGCACTTCAAGTGCATTCTAATGAAGAAAAGATGATGCGATTTGCGCCAGGATGTTCACTTTTGGAGTCGCGGTTTGCAGCAAAATGTTGTGCTATGATTGCACTACAAGTGCGTACTAATTACGACTTGACGCAGTTTGCCCCAGGGTATTTTTGTAGCCTATATTTTTTAAGGAGTTTCCCTTGGTGGCCCCTTTTTAAAATCTCAGAAAATGTGCGACTTAGGTGTCCTTGCCAAATTTGCAATAGCTCGGTTTTACGGGAACTTTTGGAGCCGCGGTTTCCAGCAAAATGTTGTGCTATGATTGCACTTCAAGAGCATACTAGTTAGGACATGATGCGATTTCCGCTGGGGTGTTTTTGTAGCCTCCTTTTTTGAGGAGTTTCCCTTGGTGGTCCATTTGGAAAATCTCAGAGAATGCGCGACTTAGCTGTCCTTGCCAAATTTGCCATAACTCGGTTTTACGGGCATTTTTGGAGACGCTGTTTGCAGCGAAATGTTGTGCTATGATTTCGCTTCAACAGCATACCAATTAGGATTGGACGCGATTTGCGCCAGGGTGGTTTTGTAGCCTACTTTTTTGAGGAGTTTCCATTGGTGGCCGCTTTGCAAAATCTTAGAACATGGGCGACTTAGCTGTCCTTGCCAAATTTGCCATAGCTCGGCTTTACGGGTACTTTAGGAGCCGCGGTTTCCAGCAAAATGTTGTGCTATGTTTACACTTGAAGGGCATCTTAGTTAGGAGATGATGGTATTTGCGCCAGGGTGTTTTTGTGGCCTACTTGCAACTTTGTGGCCTACTTGCAACTTAGCAAAATCTCAGAAAATGCGCGATGAGGGTGTCCCTGCCAAATGTGCCTTAGCTCGGCTTTACGGGCACTTTGGGAGCTGCGGTTTGCAGCAAAATGTTGTCCTATGTTTGCACTTTAAGCGCACGCTAATTAAGAGATGGTGGCATTTGCGCCAGGGTGTTTTTGTGGCCTACTTTTTGGAGGAGTTTCCCTTGGTCGCAACTTTGCAAAATCTCAGAAAATGCGCGATAAGGGTGTCCGTGCCAAATTAGCCATAGCTCGGCTTTACGGGTACTTTGGGAGCCGCGGTTTGACTCAAAATGTTGTCCTATGTTTGCACTTTAAGTGCTTTTTAATTAAAAGATGATGGCATTTGCGCCAGGGTTTTTTTGTTGCTTACTTTTTGGACGAGCTTCCCACGGTCGCAATCTCGCGCGATGAGGGTGTCCTTGCCAAATTTGTTTTAGCTCGGTTTTATCGGCATTTTGGGAGCCGCGGATTGCAGCAAAATGTTGTCCTATGTTTGCACTTTAAGCGCATGCTAATTAAGAGATGATGGCATTTGCGCCATGGTGTTTTTCTGGCCTACTGTTTGTAGGAGTTTCCCTTGGTTGCAACTTTGCAAAATCTGAGAAAATAAGCGATGTGGGTGTAAATGCGAAATTTGCCATAGCTCGGTATTACGGTCACTTTGTAAGCCGCGGTTTGCAGCAAAATGTTGTCCTATGTTTGTACTTAAAGTACATCTTAATTAGGAGATGATGCGATTTCCGCTAGGGTGTTTTTGTAGCCTACATTTTTGAGGAGTTTCTCTTGGTGGCCTCTTTGCAAAATCTCAGAAAATGCACGACTTAGGTGTCCTTGCCAAATTTGCCATAGCTCGGCTTTACGGGCACTTTTTGGAGCCGCGGGTTTCAGCAAAATGTTATGCTATGATTTCGATTCAGGTGCATACTAATTTATTTGGTGATGCGATTTGCGCCAGGGTGGCTTTGTAGCCTACTTTTTTGAGGAGTTTCCCTTGGTGACCTCTTTTCATAATCTCAGATAATGTGCGACTTAGGTGTCCTTGTTAAATTTGCCATAACTCGGCTTTACGGGCACTTTTGGAGCCGCGGTTTGCAGCAAAATGTTGTGCTATGATTTCGCTGCAACACCACAATAATTAGGCTTCGAGGCGATATGCGCCAGGGTGGTTTTGTAGCCTACTTTTTAAAGGAGTTTTCATTGGTAGCCCCTTTGCAAAATCTCACAAAATGGGCGACTTAGCTGTCCTTGCCAAATCTTCCATAGCTCGGCTTTACGGGCACTTTTGGAGCCGCAGTTTGCAGCGAAATGCTGTGCTATGATTTAACTTCAACAGCATACTAATTAGGAGTCGACGCCATTTGCGCCAAAGTGTTTTTGTGGCCTACTTTTTGGAGGAGTTTCCTTTGGTCGCAACTTTGCAAAATCTCAGACAATGCGCGATGAGGGTGTCCTTGCCAAATTTGCCATAGTTTGGCTTTACGGGCACTTTGTGAGCCGTGGTTTGCAGCAAAATGTTGTGTTATCTTTGCACTTCAAGTGCATTGTAATTAGGAGATGATGGCATTTGCACCAGGATGTTTTTTGTGGCCTTCTTTTTGGAGGAGTTTCCCTTGGTCGCAACTTTGCAGAATTTAGAAAATGTGCGATGAGGGTGTCCTTGCCATATTTGCCATAACTCGGCTTTACGGGCACTTTGAGAGCCGCGGTTTGCAGCAAAATGTTGTGCTATGTTTGCACGTTGAGTGCATTTTATTTAGGAGTTGAAGGCATTTGCGCCAGGGTGGTTTTTTGTGGCCTTCTTTTTTGAGGAGTTTCCCTTGGTGATCTCTTTTCATAATCTCAGATAATGTGCGACTTAGGTGTCCTTGCCAAATTTGCCATAGCTCGGCTTGACGGGCACTTTTTTGGAGCCGCGGTTTGCAGCAAAATGTTGTGCTATGATTTAACTTCAACAGCATACTAATTAGGAGTCGACGCCATTTGCGCCAAAGTGTTTTTGTGGCCTACTTTTTGGAGGAGTTTCCTTTGGTCGCAACTTTGCAAAATCTCAGACAATGCGCGATGAGGGTGTCCTTGCCAAATTTGCCATAGTTTGGCTTTACGGGCACTTTGTGAGCCGTGGTTTGCAGCAAAATGTTGTGTTATCTTTGCACTTCAAGTGCATCCTATTTAGGAGATGATGGCATTTCCGCAAGGGTGTTTTTATGGCATACATTTTGCAGGAGTTTTCCTTGGTCGCAAATTTGCAAAACCTCCGAAAATGCGCGATTACGGTGTCCTTGCAAAATTTGCCATAGCTCGGCTTGACGGGCACTTTGGGAGCCGCGGTTTGCAGCAAAATGTTGTGCTATGTTGGCACTTCAAGTGCATTGTAATTAGGAGATGATGGCATTTGCGCCAGGATGTTTTTTGTGGCCTTCTTTTTGAGGAGCTTCCCTTGGTCTCAACTTTGCAGAATTTAGAAAATGCGCGATGAGGGTGTCCTTGCCATATTTGCCATAACTCGGCTTTACAGGCACTTTGGGAGCCGCGGTTTGCAGCAAAATGTTGTGCTATGTTTGCACGTTGAGTGCATTTTATTTAGGAGTTGATGGCATTTGCGCCAGGGTGGTTTTTTGTGGCCTTCTTTTTTGAGGAGTTTCCCTTGGTGATCTCTTTTCATAATCTCAGATAATGTGCGACTTAGGTGTCCTTGCCAAATTTGCCATAGCTCGGCTTGACGGGCACATTTTGGAGCCGCGGTTTCCAGCAAAATGTTGTGCTATGATATCACTTGAAGTGCATACTAATTAAGAGATGATGCGATTTGCGTTAGGGTGTTTTTGTAGCCTACTTTTTTGAGGAGTTTCTCTTGATGGCTCCGTTGCAAAATCTGAGAAAATGCGCGACTTAGGTGTCCTCGCCAAATTTGCCATACCTCGGATTGACGGGCACTTTTTGGCGATGAGTGTCTCCTTGGCAAATTTTTTTTTGGTCGCCTTTTTGGAGGAGTTTCCCTTGTTCGCAACTTTGCAGAATTTCAGAAAATGCGCGATGAGGGTGTCCTTGCCAAATTTGACATAGCTCGGCTTTACGGGCACTTTGGGAGTTGCCGTTTGCAGCAAAATGTTGTGCTATGTTTGCACTTTAAGTGCATTCTAATTAGGAGATGATGGCATTTGCGCCAGAGTGTTTTTTTGTGGTCTTCTTTTTGGAGGAGTCTCCCTTGGTCGCAACTTTGCAGAATTTTAGAAAATGCATGATGAGGGTTTCCTTGCCAAATTTGCCATAGCTCGGCTTTACGGGCACATTGGGAGCCGCGATTTGCAGCAAAATGTTGTGCTATGTTGGCACTTTAAGTTCCTTTCAATTAAGAGATGATGGCATTTGCGCCAGGGTTTTTTGTGGCCTTTTTCTTGGAGAAGTTTCCCCTGGTCGGAACTTTGCAGAATTTCCGAAAACGTGCGCTGAGGGTCTCCTTGGAAAATTTGCCATAGCTCGGCTGTACGGGCACTTTGGGAGCCGCGATTTGCAGAATTTCAGAAAACGCGCGCTGGGGGTCCCCTTGGCAAATTTGACATAGCTCGGCTCCACGGGCACTTTAAGAGGCGCGGTTTGCAGCAAAATGTTCTGCTAGGTTGGCATTTGAAGGAAATTTTAGTCAGGACATGATGGCATTCGCGCCAGGGTGTTTTTTCTGGCATTCATTTTGCAGGAGTTTGCCCTGGTCCCAACTTTGCAGAATTTCAGAAAACGCGCGCTGGGGGTCCCCTTGGACAATTTGACATAGCTCGGCTCCGCGGGCACTTTAAGAGGCGCGGTTTGCAGCAAAATGTTCTGCTAGGTTGGCACTTGAAGAAAATTCTAGTTAGAACATGATGGCATTCGCGCCAGGGTGTTTTTTCTGGCCTTCTTTTTGCAGGAGTTTGCCCTGGTGCCAACTTTGCAGAATTTCAGAAAACGCGCGCTGGGGGTTCCCTTGGCAAATTTGACATAGCTCAGCTCCACGGGCACTTTAAGAGGCGTGGTTTGCAGGAAAATGTTGTGCTAGGTTGGCACTTGAAGGAAATCTTAGTTAAGACATGATGGCATTCGCGTCAGGGTGTTTTTTCTGGCCTTCTTTTTGCAGGAGTTTGCCCTGGTCCCTATTTTGCAGAATTTCAGAAAACGCGCGCTGGGGGTCCCCTTGGCAAAGTTGACATAGCTCGGCTCCACGGGCACTTTAAGAGGCGCGGTTTGCAGCAAAATGTTGTGCTAGGTTGGCACTTGAAGGAAATTGTAGTTAGAACATGATGGCATTCGCGCCAGGGTGTTTTTTCTGGCCTTCTTTTTGCAGGAGTTTGCCCTGGTCCCTACTTTGCAGAATTTCAGAAAACGCGCGCTGGGGGTGCCCTTGGCAAAGTTGACATAGCTCGGCTCCACGGGCACTTTAAGAGGCGCGGTTTGAAGCAAAATGTTGTGCTAGGTTGGCACTTGAAGGAAATCGTAGTTAGAACATGATGGCATTCGCGCCAGGGTGTTTTTTCTGGCCTTCTTTTTGCAGGAGTTTGCCCTGGTCCCTACTTTGCAGAATTTCAGAAAACGCGCGCTGGGGGTCCCCTTGGCAAAGTTGACATAGCTCGGCTCCACGGGCACTTTAAGAGGCGCGGTTTGCAGCAAAATGTTGTGCTAGGTTGGCACTTGAAGGAAGTTGTAGTTAAAACATGATGGCATTCGCGCCAGGGTGTTTTTTCTGGCCTTCTTTTTGCAGGAGTTTGCCCTGGTCCCTACTTTGCAGAATTTCAGAAAACGCGCGCTGGGGGTCCCCTTGGCAAAGTTGACATAGCTCGGCTCCACGGGCACTCTAAGAGGCGCGGTTTGCAGCAAAATGTTGTGCTAGGTTCGCACTTGAAGGAAATCGTAGTTAGAACATGATGGCATTCGCGCCAGGGTGTTTTTTCTGGCCTTCTTTTTGCAGGAGTTTGCCCTGGTCCCTACTTTGCAGAATTTCAGAAAACGCGCGCTGGGGGTCCCCTTGGCAAAGTTGACATAGCTCGGCTCCACGGGCACTTTAAGAGGCGCGGTTTGCAGCAAAATGTTGTGCTAGGTTGGCACTTGAAGGAAATCGTAGTTAAAACATGATGGCATTCGCGCCAGGGTGTTTTTTCTGGCCTTCTTTTTGCAGGAGTTTGCCCTGGTCCCTACTTTGCAGAATTTCAGAAAACGCGCGCTGGGGGTCCCCTTGGCAAAGTTGACATAGCTCGGCTCCACGGGCACTTTAAGAGGCGCCGTTTGCAGCAAAATGTTGTGCTAGGTTGGCACTTGAAGGAAATTGTAGTTAGAACATGATGGCATTCGCGCCAGGGTGTTTTTTTCTGGCCTTCTTTTTGCAGGAGTTTGCCCTGGTCCCTACTTTGCAGAATTTCAGAACACGCGCGCTGGGGGTCCCCTTGGCAAAGTTGACATAGCTCGGCTCCACGGGCATTTTAAGAGGCGCGGTTTGCAGCAAAATGTTGTGCTAGGTTGGCACTTGAAGGAAATTGTAGTTAGAACATGATGGCATTCGCGCCAGGGTGTTTTTTCTGGCCTTCTTTTTGCAGGAGTTTGCCCTGGTCCCTACTTTGCAGAATTTCAGAAAACGCGCGCTGGGGGTCCCCTTGGCAAAGTTGACTTAGCTCGGCTCCACGGGCACTTTAAGAGGCGCCGTTTGCAGCAAAATGTTGTGCTAGGTTGGCACTTGAAGGAAATTGTAGTTAGAACATGATGGCATTCGCGCCAGGGTGTTTTTTTCTGGCCTTCTTTTTGCAGGAGTTTGCCCTGGTCCCTACTTTGCAGAATTTCAGAACACGCGCGCTGGGGGTCCCCTTGGCAAAGTTGACATAGCTCGGCTCCACGGGCATTTTAAGAGGCGCGGTTTGCAGCAAAATGTTGTGCTAGGTTGGCACTTGAAGGAAATCGTAGTTAGAACATGATGGCATTCGCGCCAGGGTGTTTTTTCTGGCCTTCTTTTTGCAGGAGTTTGCCCTGGTCCCTACTTTGCAGAATTTCAGAACACGCGCGCTGGGGGTCCCCTTGGCAAAGTTGACATAGCTCGGCTCCACGGGCACTTTAAGAGGCGCGGTTTGCAGCAAAATGTTGTGCTAGGTTGGCACTTGAAGGAAATCGTAGTTAGAACATGATGGCATTCGCGCCAGGGTGTTTTTTCTGGCCTTCTTTTTGCAGGAGTTTGCCCTGGTCCCTACTTTGCAGAATTTCAGAAAACGCGCGCTGGGGGTCCCCTTGGCAAAGTTGACATAGCTCGGCTCCACGGGCACTTTAAGAGGCGCGGTTTGCAGCAAAATGTTGTGCTAGGTTGGCACTTGAAGGAAATCGTAGTTAGAACATGATGGCATTCGCGCCAGGGTGTTTTTTCTGGCCTTCTTTTTGCAGGAGTTTGCCCTGGTCCCTACTTTGCAGAATTTCAGAAAACGCGCGCTGGGGGTCCCCTTGGCAAAGTTGACATAGCTCGGCTCCACGGGCACTTTAAGAGGCGCGGTTTGCAGCAAAATGTTGTGCTAGGTTGGCACTTGAAGGAAATTGTAGTTAGAACATGATAGCATTCGCGCCAGGGAGTTTTTTCTGGCCTTCTTTTTGCAGGAGTTTGCCCTGGTCCCTACTTTGCAGAATTTCAGAAAACGCGCGCTGGGGGTCCCCTTGGCAAAGTTGACATAGCTCGGCTCCACGGGCACTTTAAGAGGCGCGGTTTGCAGCAAAATGTTGTGCTAGGCTGGCACTTGAAGGAAATCGTAGTTAGAACATGATGGCATTCGCGCCAGGGTGTTTTTTCTGGCCTTCTTTTTGCAGGAGTTTGCCCTGGTCCCTACTTTGCAGAATTTCAGAAAACGCGCGCTGGGGGTCCCCTTGGCAAAGTTGACATAGCTCGGCTCCACGGGCACTTTAAGAGGCGCCGTTTGCAGCAAAATGTTGTGCTAGGTTGGCACTTGAAGGAAATCGTAGTTAGAACATGATGGCATTCGCGCCAGGGTGTTTTTTCTGGCCTTCTTTTTGCAGGAGTTTGCCCTGGTCCCTACTTTGCAGAATTTCAGAAAACGCGCGCTGGGGGTGCCCTTGGCAAAGTTGACATAGCTCGGCTCCACGGGCACTTTAAGAGGCGCGGTTTGCAGCAAAATGTTGTGCTAGGTTAGCACTTGAAGGAAATCGTAGTTAGAACATGATGGCATTCGCGCCAGGGTGTTTTTTCTGGCCTTCTTTTTGCAGGAGTTTGCCCTGGTCCCTACTTTGCAGAATTTCAGAAAACGCGCGCTGGGGGTCCCCTTGGCAAAGTTGACATAGCTCGGCTCCACGGGCACTTTAAGAGGCGCGGTTTGCAGCAAAATGTTGTGCTAGGTTGGCACTTGAAGGAAATCGTAGTTAGAACATGATGGCATTCGCGCCAGGGTGTTTTTTTATGGCCTTCTTTTTGCAGGAGTTTGCCCTGGTCCCTACTTTGCAGAATTTCAGAAAACGCGCGCTGGGGGTCCCCTTGGCAAAGTTGACATAGCTCGGCTCCACGGGCACTTTAAGAGGCGCGATTTGCAGCAAAATGTTGTGCTAGGTTGGCACTTGAAGGAAATCGTAGTTAGAACATGATGGCATTTGCGCCAGGGTGTTTTTTCTGGCCTTCTTTTTGCAGGAGTTTGCCCTGGTCCCTACTTTGCAGAATTTCAGAAAACGCGCGCTGGGGGTCCCCTTGGCAAAGTTGACATAGCTCGGCTCCACGGGCACTTTAAGAGGCGCGGTTTGCAGCAAAATGTTGTGCTAGGTTGGCACTTGAAGGAAATCGTAGTTAGAACATGATGGCATTCGCGCCAGGGTGTTTTTTCTGGCCTTCTTTTTGCAGGAGTTTGCCCTGGTCCCTACTTTGCAGAATTTCAGAAAACGCGCGCTGGGGGTCCCCTTGGCAAAGTTGACATAGCTCGGCTCCACGGGCACTTTAAGAGGCGCGGTTTGCAGCAAAATGTTGTGCTAGGTTGGCACTTGAAGGAAATCGTAGTTAGAACATGATGGCATTCGCGCCAGGGTGTTTTTTCTGGCCTTCTTTTTGCAGGAGTTTGCCCTGGTCCCTACTTTGCAGAATTTCAGAAAACGCGCGCTGGGGGTCCCCTTGGCAAAGTTGACATAGCTCGACTCCACGGGCACTTTAAGAGGCGCGGTTTGCAGCAAAATGTTGTGCTAGGTTGGCACTTGAAGGAAATCGTAGTTAGAACATGATAGCATTCGCGCCAGGGTGTTTTTTCTGGCCTTCTTTTTGCAGGAGTTTGCCCTGGTCCCTACTTTGCAGAATTTCAGAAAACGCGCGCTGGGGGTCCCCTTGGCAAAGTTGACATAGCTCGGCTCCACGGGCACTTTAAGAGGCGCGGTTTGCAGCAAAATGTTGTGCTAGGTTGGCACTTGAAGGAAATCGTAGTTAGAACATGATGGCATTCGCGCCAGGGTGTTTTTTCTGGCCTTCTTTTTGCAGGAGTTTGCCCTGGTCCCTACTTTGCAGAATTTCAGAAAACGCGCGCTGGGGGTCCCCTTGGGAAAGTTGACATAGCTCGGCTCCACGGGCACTTTAAGAGGCGCGGTTTGCAGCAAAATGTTGTGCTAGGTTGGCACTTGAAGGAAATCGTAGTTAGAACATGATGGCATTCGCGCCAGGGTGTTTTTTCTGGCCTTCTTTTTGCAGGAGTTTGCCCTGGTCCCTACTTTGCAGAATTTCAGAAAACGCGCGCTGGGGGTCCCCTTGGCAAAGTTGACATAGCTCGGCTCCACGGGCACTTTAAGAGGCGCGGTTTGCAGCAAAATGTTGTGCTAGGTTGGCACTTGAAGGAAATCGTAGTTAGAACATGATGGCATTCGCGCCAGGGTGTTTTTTCTGGCCTTCTTTTTGCAGGAGTTTGCCCTGGTCCCTACTTTGCAGAATTTCAGAAAACGCGCGCTGGGGGTCCCCTTGGCAAAGTTGACATAGCTCGGCTCCACGGGCACTTTAAGAGGCGCGGTTTGCAGCAAAATGTTGTGCTAGGTTGGCACTTGAAGGAAATCGTAGTTAGAACATGATGGCATTCGCGCCAGGGTGTTTTTTCTGGCCTTCTTTTTGCAGGAGTTTGCCCTGGTCCCTACTTTGCAGAATTTCAGAAAACGCGCGCTGGGGGTCCCCTTGGCAAAGTTGACATAGCTCGACTCCACGGGCACTTTAAGAGGCGCGGTTTGCAGCAAAATGTTGTGCTAGGTTGGCACTTGAAGGAAATCGTAGTTAGAACATGATAGCATTCGCGCCAGGGTGTTTTTTCTGGCCTTCTTTTTGCAGGAGTTTGCCCTGGTCCCTACTTTGCAGAATTTCAGAAAACGCGCGCTGGGGGTCCCCTTGGCAAAGTTGACATAGCTCGGCTCCACGGGCACTTTAAGAGGCGCGGTTTGCAGCAAAATGTTGTGCTAGGTTGGCACTTGAAGGAAATCGTAGTTAGAACATGATGGCATTCGCGCCAGGGTGTTTTTTCTGGCCTTCTTTTTGCAGGAGTTTGCCCTGGTCCCTACTTTGCAGAATTTCAGAAAACGCGCGCTGGGGGTCCCCTTGGGAAAGTTGACATAGCTCGGCTCCACGGGCACTTTAAGAGGCGCGGTTTGCAGCAAAATGTTGTGCTAGGTTGGCACTTGAAGGAAATCGTAGTTAGAACATGATGGCATTCGCGCCAGGGTGTTTTTTCTGGCCTTCTTTTTGCAGGAGTTTGCCCTGGTCCCTACTTTGCAGAATTTCAGAAAACGCGCGCTGGGGGTCCCCTTGGCAAAGTTGACATAGCTCGGCTCCACGGGCACTTTAAGAGGCGCGGTTTGCAGCAAAATGTTGTGCTAGGTTGGCACTTGAAGGAAATTGTAGTTAGAACATGATGGCATTCGCGCCAGGGTGTTTTTTCTGGCCTTCTTTTTGCAGGAGTTTGCCCTGGTCCCTACTTTGCAGAATTTCAGAAAACGCGCGCTGGGGGTCCCCTTGGCAAAGTTGACATAGCTCGGCTCCACGGGCACTTTAAGAGGCGCGGTTTGCAGCAAAATGTTGTGCTAGGTTGGCACTTGAAGGAAATCGTAGTTAGAACATGATGGCATTCGCGCCAGGGTGTTTTTTCTGGCCTTCTTTTTGCAGGAGTTTGCCCTGGTCCCTACTTTGCAGAATTTCAGAAAACGCGCGCTGGGGGTCCCCTTGGCAAAGTTGACATAGCTCGACTCCACGGGCACTTTAAGAGGCGCGGTTTGCAGCAAAATGTTGTGCTAGGTTGGCACTTGAAGGAAATCGTAGTTAGAACATGATAGCATTCGCGCCAGGGTGTTTTTTCTGGCCTTCTTTTTGCAGGAGTTTGCCCTGGTCCCTACTTTGCAGAATTTCAGAAAACGCGCGCTGGGGGTCCCCTTGGCAAAGTTGACATAGCTCGGCTCCACGGGCACTTTAAGAGGCGCGGTTTGCAGCAAAATGTTGTGCTAGGTTGGCACTTGAAGGAAATCGTAGTTAGAACATGATGGCATTCGCGCCAGGGTGTTTTTTCTGGCCTTCTTTTTGCAGGAGTTTGCCCTGGTCCCTACTTTGCAGAATTTCAGAAAACGCGCGCTGGGGGTCCCCTTGGCAAAGTTGACATAGCTCGGCTCCACGGGCACTTTAAGAGGCGCGGTTTGCAGCAAAATGTTGTGCTAGGTTGGCACTTGAAGGAAATCGTAGTTAGAACATGATGGCATTCGCGCCAGGGTGTTTTTTCTGGCCTTCTTTTTGCAGGAGTTTGCCCTGGTCCCTACTTTGCAGAATTTCAGAAAACGCGCGCTGGGGGTCCCCTTGGCAAAGTTGACATAGCTCGGCTCCACGGGCACTTTAAGAGGCGCGGTTTGCAGCAAAATGTTGTGCTAGGTTAACACGTGAAGGAAATCGTAGTTAGAACATGATAACATTCGCGCCAGGGTGTTTTTTCTGGCCTTCTTTTTGCAGGAGTTTGCCCTGGTCCCTACTTTGCAGAATTTCAGAAAACGCGCGCTGGGGGTCCCCTTGGCAAAGTTGACATAGCTCGGCTCCACGGGCACTTTAAGAGGCGCGGTTTGCAGCAAAATGTTGTGCTAGGTTGGCACTTGAAGGAAATTGTAGTTAGAACATGATGGCATTCGCGCCAGGGTGTTTTTTCTGGCCTTCTTTTTGCAGGAGTTTGCCCTGGTCCCTACTTTGCAGAATTTCAGAAAACGCGCGCTGGGGGTCCCCTTGGCAAAGTTGACATAGCTCGGCTCCACGGGCACTTTAAGAGGCGCGGTTTGCAGCAAAATGTTGTGCTAGGTTGGCACTTGAAGGAAATCGTAGTTAGAACATGATGGCATTCGCGCCAGGGTATTTTTTCTGGCCTTCCTTTTGCAGGAGTTTGCCCTGGTCCCTACTTTGCAGAATTTCAGAAAACGCGCGCTGGGGGTCCTCTTGGCAAAGTTGACATAGCTCGGCTCCACGGGCACTTTAAGAGGCGCGGTTTGCAGCAAAATGTTGTGCTAGGTTGGCACTTGAAGGAAATCGTAGTTAGAACATGATGGCATTCGCGCCAGGGTGTTTTTTCTGGCCTTCTTTTTGCAGGAGTTTGCCCTGGTCCCTACTTTGCAGAATTTCAGAAAACGCGCGCTGGGGGTCCCCTTGGCAAAGTTGACATAGCTCGGCTCCACGGGCACTTTAAGAGGCGCGGTTTGCAGCAAAATGTTGTGCTAGGTTGGCACTTGAAGGAAATCGTAGTTAGAACATGATGGCATTCGCGCCAGGGTGTTTTTTCTGGCCTTCTTTTTGCAGGAGTTTGCCCTGGTCCCTACTTTGCAGAATTTCAGAAAACGCGCGCTGGGGGTCCCCTTGGCAAAATTGACATAGCTCGGCTCCACGGGCACTTTAAGAGGCGCGGTTTGCAGCAGAATGTTGTGCTAGGTTGGCACTTGAAGGAAATTGTAGTTAGAACATGATGGCATTCGCGCCAGGGTGTTTTTTCTGGCCTTCTTTTTGCAGGAGTTTGCCCTGGTCCCTACTTTGCAGAATTTCAGAAAACGCGCGCTGGGGGTCCCCTTGGCAAAGTTGACATAGCTCGGCTCCACGGGCACTTTAAGAGGCGCGGTTTGCAGCAAAATGTTGTGCTAGGTTGGCACTTGAAGGAAATCGTAGTTAGAACATGATGGCATTCGCGCCAGGGTGTTTTTTCTGGCCTTCTTTTTGCAGGAGTTTGCCCTGGTCCCTACTTTGCAGAATTTCAGAAAACGCGCGCTGGGGGTCCCCTTGGCAAAGTTGACATAGCTCGGCTCCACGGGCACTTTAAAAGGCGCGGTTTGCAGCAAAATGTTGTGCTAGGTTGGCACTTGAAGGAAATTGTACTTAGAACATGATGGCATTCGCGCTAGGGTGTTTTTTCTGGCCTTCTTTTTGCAGGAGTTTGCCCTGGTCCCTACTTTGCAGAATTTCAGAAAACGCGCGCTGGGGGTCCCCTTGGCAAAGTTGACATAGCTCGGCTCCACGGGCACTTTAAGAGGCGCGGTTTGCAGCAAAATGTTGTGCTAGGTTGGCACTTGAAGGAAATCGTAGTTAGAACATGATGGCATTCGCGCCAGGGTGTTTTTTCTGGCCTTCTTTTTGCAGGAGTTTGCCCTGGTCCCTACTTTGCAGAATTTCAGAAAACGCGCGCTGGGGGTCCCCTTGGCAAAGTTGACATAGCTCGGCTCCACGGGCACTTTAAGAGGCGCGGTTTGCAGCAAAATGTTGTGCTAGGTTGGCACTTGAAGGAAATCGTAGTTAGAACATGATGGCATTCGCGCCAGGGTGTTTTTTCTGGCCTTCTTTTTGCAGGAGTTTGCCCTGGTCCCTACTTTGCAGAATTTCAGAAAACGCGCGCTGGGGGTCCCCTTGGCAAAGTTGACATAGCTCGGCTCCACGGGCACTTTAAGAGGCGCGATTTGCAGCAAAATGTTGTGCTAGGTTGGCACTTGAAGGAAATCGTAGTTAGAACATGATGGCATTCGCGCCAGGGTGTTTTTTCTGGCCTTCTTTTTGCAGGAGTTTGCCCTGGTCCCTACTTTGCAGAATTTCAGAAAACGCGCGCTGGGGGTCCCCTTGGCAAAGTTGACATAGCTCGGCTCCACGGGCACTTTAAGAGGCGCAGTTTGCAGCAAAATGTTGTGCTAGGTTGGCACTTGAAGGAAATCGTAGTTAGAACATGATAACATTCGCGCCAGGGTGTTTTTTCTGGCCTTCTTTTTGCAGGAGTTTGCCCTGGTCCCTACTTTGCAGAATTTCAGAAAACGCGCGCTGGGGGTCCCCTTGGCAAAGTTGACATAGCTCGGCTCCACGGGCACTTTAAGAGTGGCGGTTTGCAGCAAAATGTTGTGCTAGGTTGGCACTTGAAGGAAATCGTAGTTAGAACATGATGGCATTCGCGCCAGGGTGTTTTTTCTGGCCTTCTTTTTGCAGGAGTTTGCCCTGGTCCCTACTTTGCAGAATTTCAGAAAACGCGCGCTGGGGGTCCCCTTGGCAAAGTTGACATAGCTCGGCTCCACGGGCACTTTAAGAGGCGCGGTTTGCAGCAAAATGTTGTGCTAGGTTGGCACTTGAAGGAAATCGTAGTTAGAACATGATGGCATTCGCGCCAGGGTGTTTTTTCTGGCCTTCTTTTTGCAGGAGTTTGCCCTGGTCCCTACTTTGCAGAATTTCAGAAAACGCGCGCTGGGGGTCCCCTTGGCAAAGTTGACATAGCTCGGCTCCACGGGCACTTTAAGAGGCGCGGTTTGCAGCAAAATGTTGTGCTAGGTTGGCACTTGAAGGAAATCGTAGTTAGAACATGATGGCATTCGCGCCAGGGTGTTTTTTCTGGCCTTCTTTTTGCAGGAGTTTGCCCTGGTCCCTACTTTGCAGAATTTCAGAAAACGCGCGCTGGGGGTCCCCTTGGCAAAGTTGACATAGCTCGGCTCCACGGGCATTTTAAGAGGCGCGGTTTGCAGCAAAATGTTGTCCTAGGTTGACACTTGAAGGAAATCGTAGTTAGAACATGATGGCATTCGCGCCAGGGTGTTTTTTCTGGCCTTCTTTTTGCAGGAGTTTGCCCTGGTCCCTACTTTGCAGAATTTCAGAAAACGCGCGCTGGGGGTCCCCTTGGCAAAGTTGACATAGCTCGGCTCCACGGGCACTTTAAGAGGCGCGGTTTGCAGCAAAATGTTGTGCTAGGTTGGCACTTGAAGGAAATTGTAGTTAGAACATGATGGCATTCGCGCCAGGGTGTTTTTTCTGGCCTTCTTTTTGCAGGAGTTTGCCCTGGTCCCTACTTTGCAGAATTTCAGAAAACGCGCGCTGGGGGTCCCCTTGGAAAAGTTGACATAGCTCGGCTCCACGGGCACTTTAAGAGGCGCGGTTTGCAGCAAAATGTTGTGCTAGGTTGGCACTTGAAGGAAATTGTAGTTAGAACATGATGGCATTCGCGCCAGGGTGTTTTTTCTGGCCTTCTTTTTGCAGGAGTTTGCCCTGGTCCCTACTTTGCAGAATTTCAGAAAACGCGCGCTGGGGGTCCCCTTGGCAAAGTTGACATAGCTCGGCTCCACGGGCACTTTAAGAGGCGCGGTTTGCAGCAAAATGTTGTGCTAGGTTGGCACTTGAAGGAAATCGTAGTTAGAACATGATAACATTCGCGCCAGGGTGTTTTTTCTGGCCTTCTTTTTGCAGGAGTTTGCCCTGGTCCCTACTTTGCAGAATTTCAGAAAACGCGCGCTGGGGGTCCCCTTGGCAAAGTTGACATAGCTCGGCTCCACGGGCACTTTAAGAGGCGCGGTTTGCAGCAAAATGTTGTGCTAGGTTGGCACTTGAAGGAAATCGTAGTTAGAACATGATGGCATTCGCGCCAGGGTATTTTTTCTGGCCTTCTTTTTGCAGGAGTTTGCCCTGGTCCCTACTTTGCAGAATTTCAGAAAACGCGCGCTGGGGGTCCCCTTGGCAAAGTTGACATAGCTCGGCTCCACGGGCACTTTAAGAGGCGCGGTTTGCAGCAAAATGTTGTGCTAGGTTGGCACTTGAAGGAAATCGTAGTTAGAACATGATGGCATTCGCGCCAGGGTGTTTTTTCTGGCCTTATTTTTGCAGGAGTTTGCCCTGGTCCCTACTTTGCAGAATTTCAGAAAACGCGCGCTGGGGGTCCCCTTGGCAAAGTTGACATAGCTCGGCTCCACGGGCACTTTAAGAGGCGCGGTTTGCAGCAAAATGTTGTGCTAGGTTGGCACTTGAAGGAAATTGTAGTTAGAACATGATGGCATTCGCGCCAGGGTGTTTTTTCTGGCCTTCTTTTTGCAGGAGTTTGCCCTGGTCCCTACTTTGCAGAATTTCAGAAAACGCGCGCTGGGGGTCCCCTTGGCAAAGTTGACATAGCTCGGCTCCACGGGCACTTTAAGAGGCGCGGTTTGCAGCAAAATGTTGTGCTAGGTTGGCACTTGAAGGAAATCGTAGTTAGAACATGATAACATTCGCGCCAGGGTGTTTTTTCTGGCCTTCTTTTTGCAGGAGTTTGCCCTGGTCCCTACTTTGCAGAATTTCAGAAAACGCGCGCTGGGGGTCCCCTTGGCAAAGTTGACATAGCTCGGCTCCACGGGCACTTTAAGAGGCGCGGTTTGCAGCAAAATGTTGTGCTAGGTTGGCACTTGAAGGAAATCGTAGTTAGAACATGATGGCATTCGCGCCAGGGTATTTTTTCTGGCCTTCTTTTTGCAGGAGTTTGCCCTGGTCCCTACTTTGCAGAATTTCAGAAAACGCGCGCTGGGGGTCCTCTTGGCAAAGTTGACATAGCTCGGCTCCACGGGCACTTTAAGAGGCGCGGTTTGCAGCAAAATGTTGTGCTAGGTTGGCACTTGAAGGAAATCGTAGTTAGAACATGATGGCATTCGCGCCAGGGTGTTTTTTCTGGCCTTATTTTTGCAGGAGTTTGCCCTGGTCCCTACTTTGCAGAATTTCAGAAAACGCGCGCTGGGGGTCCCCTTGGCAAAGTTGACATAGCTCGGCTCCACGGGCACTTTAAGAGGCGCGGTTTGCAGCAAAATGTTGTGCTAGGTTGGCACTTGAAGGAAATTGTAGTTAGAACATGATGGCATTCGCGCCAGGGTGTTTTTTCTGGCCTTCTTTTTGCAGGAGTTTGCCCTGGTCCCTACTTTGCAGAATTTCAGAAAACGCGCGCTGGGGGTCCCCTTGGCAAAGTTGACATAGCTCGGCTCCACGGGCACTTTAAGAGGCGCGGTTTGCAGCAAAATGTTGTGCTAGGTTGGCACTTGAAGGAAATCGTAGTTAGAACATGATAACATTCGCGCCAGGGTGTTTTTTCTGGCCTTCTTTTTGCAGGAGTTTGCCCTGGTCCCTACTTTGCAGAATTTCAGAAAACGCGCGCTGGGGGTCCCCTTGGCAAAGTTGACATAGCTCGGCTCCACGGGCACTTTAAGAGGCGCGGTTTGCAGCAAAATGTTGTGCTAGGTTGGCACTTGAAGGAAATCGTAGTTAGAACATGATGGCATTCGCGCCAGGGTATTTTTTCTGGCCTTCTTTTTGCAGGAGTTTGCCCTGGTCCCTACTTTGCAGAATTTCAGAAAACGCGCGCTGGGGGTCCTCTTGGCAAAGTTGACATAGCTCGGCTCCACGGGCACTTTAAGAGGCGCGGTTTGCAGCAAAATGTTGTGCTAGGTTGGCACTTGAAGGAAATCGTAGTTAGAACATGATGGCATTCGCGCCAGGGTGTTTTTTCTGGCCTTCTTTTTGCAGGAGTTTGCCCTGGTCCCTACTTTGCAGAATTTCAGAAAACGCGCGCTGGGGTCCCCTTGGCAAAGTTGACATAGCTCGGCTCCACGGGCACTTTAAGAGGCGCGGTTTGCAGCAAAATGTTGTGCTAGGTTGGCACTTGAAGGAAATTGTAGTTAGAACATGATGGCATTCGCGCCAGGGTGTTTTTTCTGGCCTTCTTTTTGCAGGAGTTTGCCCTGGTCCCTACTTTGCAGAATTTCAGAAAACGGGCGCTGGGGGTCCCCTTGGCAAAGTTGATATAGCTCGGCTCCACGGGCACTTTAAGAGGCGCGGTTTGCAGCAAAATGTTGTGCTAGGTTGGCACTTGAAGGAAATCGTAGTTAGAACATGATGGCATTCGCGCCAGGGTGTTTTTTCTGGCCTTCTTTTTGCAGGAGTTTGCCCTGGTCCCTACTTTGCAGAATTTCAGAAAACGCGCGCTGGGGGTCCCCTTGGCAAAGTTGACATAGCTCGGCTCCACGGGCACTTTAAGAGGCGCGGTTTGCAGCAAAATGTTGTGCTAGGTTGGCACTTGAAGGAAATTGTAGTTAGAACATGATGGCATTCGCGCCAGGGTGTTTTTTCTGGCCTTCTTTTTGCAGGAGTTTGCCCTGGTCCCTACTTTGCAGAATTTCAGAAAACGCGCGCTGGGGGTCCCCTTGGCAAAGTTGACATAGCTCGGCTCCACGGGCACTTTAAGAGGCGCGGTTTGCAGCAAAATGTTGTGCTAGGTTGGCACTTGAAGGAAATCGTAGTTAGAACATGATGGCATTCGCGCCAGGGTGTTTTTTCTGGCCTTCTTTTTGCAGGAGTTTGCCCTGGTCCCTACTTTGCAGAATTTCAGAAAACGCGCGCTGGGGGTCCCCTTGGCAAAGTTGACATAGCTCGGCTCCACGGGCACTTTAAGAGGCGCGGTTTGCAGCAAAATGTTGTGCTAGGTTGGCACTTGAAGGAAATCGTAGTTAGAACATGATGGCATTCGCGCCAGGGTGTTTTTTCTGGCCTTCTTTTTGCAGGAGTTTGCCCTGGTCCCTACTTTGCAGAATTTCAGAAAACGCGCGCTGGGGGTCCCCTTGGCAAAGTTGACATAGCTCGGCTCCACGGGCACTTTAAGAGGCGCGGTTTGCAGCAAAATGTTGTGCTAGGTTGGCACTTGAAGGAAATTGTACTTAGAACATGATGGCATTCGCGCTAGGGTGTTTTTTCTGGCCTTCTTTTTGCAGGAGTTTGCCTTGGTCCCTACTTTGCAGAATTTCAGAAAACGCGCGCTGGGGGTCCCCTTGGCAAAGTTGACATAGCTCGGCTCCACGGGCACTTTAAGAGGCGCGGTTTGCAGCAAAATGTTGTGCTAGGTTGGCACTTGAAGGAAATCGTAGTTAGAACATGATGGCATTCGCGCCAGGGTGTTTTTTCTGGCCTTCTTTTTGCAGGAGTTTGCCCTGGTCCCTACTTTGCAGAATTTCAGAAAACGCGCGCTGGGGGTCCCCTTGGCAAAGTTGACATAGCTCGGCTCCACGGGCACTTTAAGAGGCGCGGTTTGCAGCAAAATGTTGTGCTAGGTTGGCACTTGAAGGAAATCGTAGTTAGAACATGATGGCATTCGCGCCAGGGTGTTTTTTCTGGCCTTCTTTTTGCAGGAGTTTGCCCTGGTCCCTACTTTGCAGAATTTCAGAAAACGCGCGCTGGGGGTCCCCTTGGCAAAGTTGACATAGCTCGGCTCCACGGGCACTTTAAGAGGCGCGGTTTGCAGCAAAATGTTGTGCTAGGTTGGCACTTGAAGGAAATCGTAGTTAGAACATGATGGCATTCGCGCCAGGGTGTTTTTTCTGGCCTTCTTTTTGCAGGAGTTTGCCCTGGTCCCTACTTTGCAGAATTTCAGAAAACGCGCGCTGGGGGTCCCCTTGGCAAAGTTGACATAGCTCGGCTCCACGGGCACTTTAAGAGGCGCGGTTTGCAGCAAAATGTTGTGCTAGGTTGGCACTTGAAGAAAATCGTAGTTAGAACATGATGGCATTCGCGCCAGGGTGTTTTTTCTGGCCTTCTTTTTGCAGGAGTTTGCCCTGGTCCCTACTTTGCAGAATTTCAGAAAACGCGCGCTGGGGGTCCCCTTGGCAAAGTTGACATAGCTCGGCTCCACGGGCACTTTAAGAGGCGCGGTTTGCAGCAAAATGTTGTGCTAGGTTGACACTTGAAGGAAATCGTAGTTAGAACATGATGGCATTCGCGCCAGGGTGTTTTTTCTGGCCTTCTTTTTGCAGGAGTTTGCCCTGGTCCCTACTTTGCAGAATTTCAGAAAACGCGCGCTGGGGGTCCCCTTGGCAAAGTTGACATAGCTCGGCTCCACGGGCACTTTAAGAGGCGCGGTTTGCAGCAAAATGTTGTGCTAGGTTGGCACTTGAAGGAAATCGTAGTTAGAACATGATGGCATTCGTGCCGGGGTGTTTTTTCTGGCCTTCTTTTTGCAGGAGTTTGCCCTGGTCCCTACTTTGCAGAATTTCAGAAAACGCGCGCTGGGGGTCCCCTTGGCAAAGTTGACATAGCTCGGCTCCACGGGCACTTTAAGAGGCGCGGTTTGCAGCAAAATGTTGTGCTAGGTTGGCACTTGAAGGGAATTGTAGTTAGAACATGATGGCATTCGCGCCAGGGTGTTTTTTCTGGCCTTCTTTTTGCAGGAGTTTGCCCTGGTCCCTACTTTGCAGAATTTCAGAAAACGCGCGCTGGGGGTCCCCTTGGCAAAGTTGACATAGCTCGGCTCCACGGGCACTTTAAGAGGCGCGGTTTGCAGCAAAATGTTGTGCTAGGTTGGCACTTGAAGAAAATCGTAGTTATAACATGATGGCATTCGCGCCAGGGTGTTTTTTCTGGCCTTCTTTTTGCAGGAGTTTGCCCTGGTCCCTACTTTGCAGAATTTCAGAAAACGCGCGCTGGGGGTCCCCTTGGCAAAGTTGACATAGCTCGGCTCCACGGGCACTTTAAGAGGCGCGGTTTGCAGCAAAATGTTGTGCTAGGTTGGCACTTGAAGGAAATCGTAGTTAGAACATGATGGCATTCGCGCCAGGGTGTTTTTTCTGGCCTTCTTTTTGCAGGAGTTTGCCCTGGTCCCTACTTTGCAGAATTTCAGAAAACGCGCGCTGGGGGTCCCCTTGGCAAAGTTGACATAGCTCGGCTCCACGGGCACTTTAAGAGGCGCGGTTTGCAGCAAAATGTTGTGCTAGGTTGGCACTTGAAGGAAATCGTAGTTAGAACATGATGGCATTCGCGCCAGGGTGTTTTTTCTGGCCTTCTTTTTGCAGGAGTTTGCCCTGGTCCCTACTTTGCAGAATTTCAGAAAACGCGCGCTGGGGGTCCCCTTGGCAAAGTTGACATAGCTCGGCTCCACGGGCACTTTAAGAGGCGCGGTTTGCAGCAAAATGTTGTGCTAGGTTGGCACTTGAAGGAAATCGTAGTTAGAACATGATGGCATTCGCGCCAGGGTGTTTTTTCTGGCCTTCTTTTTGCAGGAGTTTGCCCTGGTCCCTACTTTGCAGAATTTCAGAAAACGCGCGCTGGGGGTCCCCTTGGCAAAGTTGACATAGCTCGGCTCCACGGGCACTTTAAGAGGCGCGGTTTGCAGCAAAATGTTGTGCTAGGTTGGCACTTGAAGGAAATCGTAGTTAGAACATGATGGCATTCGCGCCAGGGTGTTTTTTCTGGCCTTCTTTTTGCAGGAGTTTGCCCTGGTCCCTACTTTGCAGAATTTCAGAAAACGCGCGCTGGGGGTCCCCTTGGCAAAGTTGACATAGCTCGGCTCCACGGGCACTTTAAGAGGCGCGGTTTGCAGCAAAATGTTGTGCTAGGTTGGCACTTGAAGGAAATCGTAGTTAGAACATGATGGCATTCGCGCCAGGGTGTTTTTTCTGGCCTTCTTTTTGCAGGAGTTTGCCCTGGTCCCTACTTTGCAGAATTTCAGAAAACGCGCGCTGGGGGTCCCCTTGGCAAAGTTGACATAGCTCGGCTCCACGGGCACTTTAAGAGGCGCGGTTTGCAGCAAAATGTTGTGCTAGGTTGGCACTTGAAGGAAATCGTAGTTAGAACATGATGGCATTCGCGCCAGGGTGTTTTTTCTGGCCTTCTTTTTGCAGGAGTTTGCCCTGGTCCCTACTTTGCAGAATTTCAGAAAACGCGCGCTGGGGGTCCCCTTGGCAAAGTTGACATAGCTCGGCTCCACGGGCACTTTAAGAGGCGCGGTTTGCAGCAAAATGTTGTGCTAGGTTGGCACTTGAAGGAAATCGTAGTTAGAACATGATGGCATTCGCGCCAGGGTGTTTTTTCTGGCCTTCTTTTTGCAGGAGTTTGCCCTGGTCCCTACTTTGCAGAATTTCAGAAAACGCGCGCTGGGGGTCCCCTTGGCAAAGTTGACATAGCTCGGCTCCACGGGCACTTTAAGAGGCGCGGTTTGCAGCAAAATGTTGTGCTAGGTTGGCACTTGAAGGAAATCGTAGTTAGAACATGATGGCATTCGCGCCAGGGTGTTTTTTCTGGCCTTCTTTTTGCAGGAGTTTGCCCTGGTCCCTACTTTGCAGAATTTCAGAAAACGCGCGCTGGGGGTCCCCTTGGCAAAGTTGACATAGCTCGGCTCCACGGGCACTTTAAGAGGCGCGGTTTGCAGCAAAATGTTGTGCTAGGTTGGCACTTGAAGGAAATCGTAGTTACAACATGATGGCATTCGCGCCAGGGTGTTTTTTCTGGCCTTCTTTTTGCAGGAGTTTGCCCTGGTCCCTACTTTGCAGAATTTCAGAAAACGCGCGCTGGGGGTCCCCTTGGCAAAGTTGACATAGCTCGGCTCCACGGGCACTTTAAGAGGCGCGGTTTGCAGCAAAATGTTGTGCTAGGTTGGCACTTGAAGGAAATCGTAGTTAGAACATGATGGCATTCGCGCCAGGGTGTTTTTTCTGGCCTTCTTTTTGCAGGAGTTTGCCCTGGTCCCTACTTTGCAGAATTTCAGAAAACGCGCGCTGGGGGTCCCCTTGGCAAAGTTGACATAGCTCGGCTCCACGGGCACTTTAAGAGGCGCGGTTTGCAGCAAAATGTTGTGCTAGGTTGGCACTTGAAGGAAATCGTAGTTAGAACATGATGGCATTCGCGCCAGGGTGTTTTTTCTGGCCTTCTTTTTGCAGGAGTTTGCCCTGGTCCCTACTTTGCAGAATTTCAGAAAACGCGCGCTGGGGGTCCCCTTGGCAAAGTTGACATAGCTCGGCTCCACGGGCACTTTAAGAGGCGCGGTTTGCAGCAAAATGTTGTGCTAGGTTGGCACTTGAAGGAAATCGTAGTTAGAACATGATGGCATTCGCGCCAGGGTGTTTTTTCTGGCCTTCTTTTTGCAGGAGTTTGCCCTGGTCCCTACTTTGCAGAATTTCAGAAAACGCGCGCTGGGGGTCCCCTTGGCAAAGTTGACATAGCTCGGCTCCACGGGCACTTTAAGAGGCGCGGTTTGCAGCAAAATGTTGTGCTAGGTTGGCACTTGAAGGAAATCGTAGTTAGAACATGAGGCATTCGCGCCAGGGTGTTTTTTCTGGCCTTCTTTTTGCAGGAGTTTGCCCTGGTCCCTACTTTGCAGAATTTCAGAAAACGCGCGCTGGGGGTCCCCTTGGCAAAGTTGACATAGCTCGGCTCCACGGGCACTTTAAGAGGCGCGGTTTGCAGCAAAATGTTGTGCTAGGTTGGCACTTGAAGGAAATCGTAGTTAGAACATGATGGCATTCGCGCCAGGGTGTTTTTTCTGGCCTTCTTTTTGCAGGAGTTTGCCCTGGTCCCTACTTTGCAGAATTTCAGAAAACGCGCGCTGGGGGTCCCCTTGGCAAAGTTGACATAGCTCGGCTCCACGGGCACTTTAAGAGGCGCGGTTTGCAGCAAAATGTTGTGCTAGGTTGGCACTTGAAGGAAATCGTAGTTAGAACATGATGGCATTCGCGCCAGGGTGTTTTTTCTGGCCTTCTTTTTGCAGGAGTTTGCCCTGGTCCCTACTTTGCAGAATTTCAGAAAACGCGCGCTGGGGGTCCCCTTGGCAAAGTTGACATAGCTCGGCTCCACGGGCACTTTAAGAGGCGCGGTTTGCAGCAAAATGTTGTGCTAGGTTGGCACTTGAAGGAAATCGTAGTTAGAACATGATGGCATTCGCGCCAGGGTGTTTTTTCTGGCCTTCTTTTTGCAGGAGTTTGCCCTGGTCCCTACTTTGCAGAATTTCAGAAAACGCGCGCTGGGGGTCCCCTTGGCAAAGTTGACATAGCTCGGCTCCACGGGCACTTTAAGAGGCGCGGTTTGCAGCAAAATGTTGTGCTAGGTTGGCACTTGAAGGAAATCGTAGTTAGAACATGATGGCATTCGCGCCAGGGTGTTTTTTCTGGCCTTCTTTTTGCAGGAGTTTGCCCTGGTCCCTACTTTGCAGAATTTCAGAAAACGCGCGCTGGGGGTCCCCTTGGCAAAGTTGACATAGCTCGGCTCCACGGGCACTTTAAGAGGCGCGGTTTGCAGCAAAATGTTGTGCTAGGTTGGCACTTGAAGGAAATCGTAGTTAGAACATGATGGCATTCGCGCCAGGGTGTTTTTTCTGGCCTTCTTTTTGCAGGAGTTTGCCCTGGTCCCTACTTTGCAGAATTTCAGAAAACGCGCGCTGGGGGTCCCCTTGGCAAAGTTGACATAGCTCGGCTCCACGGGCACTTTAAGAGGCGCGGTTTGCAGCAAAATGTTGTGCTAGGTTGGCACTTGAAGGAAATCGTAGTTAGAACATGATGGCATTCGCGCCAGGGTGTTTTTTCTGGCCTTCTTTTTGCAGGAGTTTGCCCTGGTCCCTACTTTGCAGAATTTCAGAAAACGCGCGCTGGGGGTCCCCTTGGCAAAGTTGACATAGCTCGGCTCCACGGGCACTTTAAGAGGCGCGGTTTGCAGCAAAATGTTGTGCTAGGTTGGCACTTGAAGGAAATCGTAGTTAGAACATGATGGCATTCGCGCCAGGGTGTTTTTTCTGGCCTTCTTTTTGCAGGAGTTTGCCCTGGTCCCTACTTTGCAGAATTTCAGAAAACGCGCGCTGGGGGTCCCCTTGGCAAAGTTGACATAGCTCGGCTCCACGGGCACTTTAAGAGGCGCGGTTTGCAGCAAAATGTTGTGCTAGGTTGGCACTTGAAGGAAATCGTAGTTAGAACATGATGGCATTCGCGCCAGGGTGTTTTTTCTGGCCTTCTTTTTGCAGGAGTTTGCCCTGGTCCCTACTTTGCAGAATTTCAGAAAACGCGCGCTGGGGGTCCCCTTGGCAAAGTTGACATAGCTCGGCTCCACGGGCACTTTAAGAGGCGCGGTTTGCAGCAAAATGTTGTGCTAGGTTGGCACTTGAAGGAAATCGTAGTTAGAACATGATGGCATTCGCGCCAGGGTGTTTTTTCTGGCCTTCTTTTTGCAGGAGTTTGCCCTGGTCCCTACTTTGCAGAATTTCAGAAAACGCGCGCTGGGGGTCCCCTTGGCAAAGTTGACATAGCTCGGCTCCACGGGCACTTTAAGAGGCGCGGTTTGCAGCAAAATGTTGTGCTAGGTTGGCACTTGAAGGAAATCGTAGTTAGAACATGATGGCATTCGCGCCAGGGTGTTTTTTCTGGCCTTCTTTTTGCAGGAGTTTGCCCTGGTCCCTACTTTGCAGAATTTCAGAAAACGCGCGCTGGGGGTCCCCTTGGCAAAGTTGACATAGCTCGGCTCCACGGGCACTTTAAGAGGCGCGGTTTGCAGCAAAATGTTGTGCTAGGTTGGCACTTGAAGGAAATCGTAGTTAGAACATGATGGCATTCGCGCCAGGGTGTTTTTTCTGGCCTTCTTTTTGCAGGAGTTTGCCCTGGTCCCTACTTTGCAGAATTTCAGAAAACGCGCGCTGGGGGTCCCCTTGGCAAAGTTGACATAGCTCGGCTCCACGGGCACTTTAAGAGGCGCGGTTTGCAGCAAAATGTTGTGCTAGGTTGGCACTTGAAGGAAATCGTAGTTAGAACATGATGGCATTCGCGCCAGGGTGTTTTTTCTGGCCTTCTTTTTGCAGGAGTTTGCCCTGGTCCCTACTTTGCAGAATTTCAGAAAACGCGCGCTGGGGGTCCCCTTGGCAAAGTTGACATAGCTCGGCTCCACGGGCACTTTAAGAGGCGCGGTTTGCAGCAAAATGTTGTGCTAGGTTGGCACTTGAAGGAAATCGTAGTTAGAACATGATGGCATTCGCGCCAGGGTGTTTTTTCTGGCCTTCTTTTTGCAGGAGTTTGCCCTGGTCCCTACTTTGCAGAATTTCAGAAAACGCGCGCTGGGGGTCCCCTTGGCAAAGTTGACATAGCTCGGCTCCACGGGCACTTTAAGAGGCGCGGTTTGCAGCAAAATGTTGTGCTAGGTTGGCACTTGAAGGAAATCGTAGTTAGAACATGATGGCATTCGCGCCAGGGTGTTTTTTCTGGCCTTCTTTTTGCAGGAGTTTGCCCTGGTCCCTACTTTGCAGAATTTCAGAAAACGCGCGCTGGGGGTCCCCTTGGCAAAGTTGACATAGCTCGGCTCCACGGGCACTTTAAGAGGCGCGGTTTGCAGCAAAATGTTGTGCTAGGTTGGCACTTGAAGGAAATCGTAGTTAGAACATGATGGCATTCGCGCCAGGGTGTTTTTTCTGGCCTTCTTTTTGCAGGAGTTTGCCCTGGTCCCTACTTTGCAGAATTTCAGAAAACGCGCGCTGGGGGTCCCCTTGGCAAAGTTGACATAGCTCGGCTCCACGGGCACTTTAAGAGGCGCGGTTTGCAGCAAAATGTTGTGCTAGGTTGGCACTTGAAGGAAATCGTAGTTAGAACATGATGGCATTCGCGCCAGGGTGTTTTTTCTGGCCTTCTTTTTGCAGGAGTTTGCCCTGGTCCCTACTTTGCAGAATTTCAGAAAACGCGCGCTGGGGGTCCCCTTGGCAAAGTTGACATAGCTCGGCTCCACGGGCACTTTAAGAGGCGCGGTTTGCAGCAAAATGTTGTGCTAGGTTGGCACTTGAAGGAAATCGTAGTTAGAACATGATGGCATTCGCGCCAGGGTGTCTTTTCTGGCCTTCTTTTTGCAGGAGTTTGCCCTGGTCCCTACTTTGCAGAATTTCAGAAAACGCGCGCTGGGGGTCCCCTTGGCAAAGTTGACATAGCTCGGCTCCACGGGCACTTTAAGAGGCGCGGTTTGCAGCAAAATGTTGTGCTAGGTTGGCACTTGAAGGAAATCGTAGTTAGAACATGATGGCATTCGCGCCAGGGTGTTTTTTCTGGCCTTCTTTTTGCAGGAGTTTGCCCTGGTCCCTACTTTGCAGAATTTCAGAAAACGCGCGCTGGGGGTCCCCTTGGCAAAGTTGACATAGCTCGGCTCCACGGGCACTTTAAGAGGCGCGGTTTGCAGCAAAATGTTGTGCTAGGTTGGCACTTGAAGGAAATCGTAGTTAGAACATGATGGCATTCGCGCCAGGGTGTTTTTTCTGGCCTTCTTTTTGCAGGAGTTTGCCCTGGTCCCTACTTTGCAGAATTTCAGAAAACGCGCGCTGGGGGTCCCCTTGGCAAAGTTGACATAGCTCGGCTCCACGGGCACTTTAAGAGGCGCGGTTTGCAGCAAAATGTTGTGCTAGGTTGGCACTTGAAGGAAATCGTAGTTAGAACATGATGGCATTCGCGCCAGGGTGTTTTTTCTGGCCTTCTTTTTGCAGGAGTTTGCCCTGGTCCCTACTTTGCAGAATTTCAGAAAACGCGCGCTGGGGGTCCCCTTGGCAAAGTTGACATAGCTCGGCTCCACGGGCACTTTAAGAGGCGCGGTTTGCAGCAAAATGTTGTGCTAGGTTGGCACTTGAAGGAAATCGTAGTTAGAACATGATGGCATTCGCGCCAGGGTGTTTTTTCTGGCCTTCTTTTTGCAGGAGTTTGCCCTGGTCCCTACTTTGCAGAATTTCAGAAAACGCGCGCTGGGGGTCCCCTTGGCAAAGTTGACATAGCTCGGCTCCACGGGCACTTTAAGAGGCGCGGTTTGCAGCAAAATGTTGTGCTAGGTTGGCACTTGAAGGAAATCGTAGTTAGAACATGATGGCATTCGCGCCAGGGTGTTTTTTCTGGCCTTCTTTTTGCAGGAGTTTGCCCTGGTCCCTACTTTGCAGAATTTCAGAAAACGCGCGCTGGGGGTCCCCTTGGCAAAGTTGACATAGCTCGGCTCCACGGGCACTTTAAGAGGCGCGGTTTGCAGCAAAATGTTGTGCTAGGTTGGCACTTGAAGGAAATCGTAGTTAGAACATGATGGCATTCGCGCCAGGGTGTTTTTTCTGGCCTTCTTTTTGCAGGAGTTTGCCCTGGTCCCTACTTTGCAGAATTTCAGAAAACGCGCGCTGGGGGTCCCCTTGGCAAAGTTGACATAGCTCGGCTCCACGGGCACTTTAAGAGGCGCGGTTTGCAGCAAAATGTTGTGCTAGGTTGGCACTTGAAGGAAATCGTAGTTAGAACATGATGGCATTCGCGCCAGGGTGTTTTTTCTGGCCTTCTTTTTGCAGGAGTTTGCCCTGGTCCCTACTTTGCAGAATTTCAGAAAACGCGCGCTGGGGGTCCCCTTGGCAAAGTTGACATAGCTCGGCTCCACGGGCACTTTAAGAGGCGCGGTTTGCAGCAAAATGTTGTGCTAGGTTGGCACTTGAAGGAAATCGTAGTTAGAACATGATGGCATTCGCGCCAGGGTGTTTTTTCTGGCCTTCTTTTTGCAGGAGTTTGCCCTGGTCCCTACTTTGCAGAATTTCAGAAAACGCGCGCTGGGGGTCCCCTTGGCAAAGTTGACATAGCTCGGCTCCACGGGCACTTTAAGAGGCGCGGTTTGCAGCAAAATGTTGTGCTAGGTTGGCACTTGAAGGAAATCGTAGTTAGAACATGATGGCATTCGCGCCAGGGTGTTTTTTCTGGCCTTCTTTTTGCAGGAGTTTGCCCTGGTCCCTACTTTGCAGAATTTCAGAAAACGCGCGCTGGGGGTCCCCTTGGCAAAGTTGACATAGCTCGGCTCCACGGGCACTTTAAGAGGCGCGGTTTGCAGCAAAATGTTGTGCTAGGTTGGCACTTGAAGGAAATCGTAGTTAGAACATGATGGCATTCGCGCCAGGGTGTTTTTTCTGGCCTTCTTTTTGCAGGAGTTTGCCCTGGTCCCTACTTTGCAGAATTTCAGAAAACGCGCGCTGGGGGTCCCCTTGGCAAAGTTGACATAGCTCGGCTCCACGGGCACTTTAAGAGGCGCGGTTTGCAGCAAAATGTTGTGCTAGGTTGGCACTTGAAGGAAATCGTAGTTAGAACATGATGGCATTCGCGCCAGGGTGTTTTTTCTGGCCTTCTTTTTGCAGGAGTTTGCCCTGGTCCCTACTTTGCAGAATTTCAGAAAACGCGCGCTGGGGGTCCCCTTGGCAAAGTTGACATAGCTCGGCTCCACGGGCACTTTAAGAGGCGCGGTTTGCAGCAAAATGTTGTGCTAGGTTGGCACTTGAAGGAAATCGTAGTTAGAACATGATGGCATTCGCGCCAGGGTGTTTTTTCTGGCCTTCTTTTTGCAGGAGTTTGCCCTGGTCCCTACTTTGCAGAATTTCAGAAAACGCGCGCTGGGGGTCCCCTTGGCAAAGTTGACATAGCTCGGCTCCACGGGCACTTTAAGAGGCGCGGTTTGCAGCAAAATGTTGTGCTAGGTTGGCACTTGAAGGAAATCGTAGTTAGAACATGATGGCATTCGCGCCAGGGTGTTTTTTCTGGCCTTCTTTTTGCAGGAGTTTGCCCTGGTCCCTACTTTGCAGAATTTCAGAAAACGCGCGCTGGGGGTCCCCTTGGCAAAGTTGACATAGCTCGGCTCCACGGGCACTTTAAGAGGCGCGGTTTGCAGCAAAATGTTGTGCTAGGTTGGCACTTGAAGGAAATCGTAGTTAGAACATGATGGCATTCGCGCCAGGGTGTTTTTTCTGGCCTTCTTTTTGCAGGAGTTTGCCCTGGTCCCTACTTTGCAGAATTTCAGAAAACGCGCGCTGGGGGTCCCCTTGGCAAAGTTGACATAGCTCGGCTCCACGGGCACTTTAAGAGGCGCGGTTTGCAGCAAAATGTTGTGCTAGGTTGGCACTTGAAGGAAATCGTAGTTAGAACATGATGGCATTCGCGCCAGGGTGTTTTTTCTGGCCTTCTTTTTGCAGGAGTTTGCCCTGGTCCCTACTTTGCAGAATTTCAGAAAACGCGCGCTGGGGGTCCCCTTGGCAAAGTTGACATAGCTCGGCTCCACGGGCACTTTAAGAGGCGCGGTTTGCAGCAAAATGTTGTGCTAGGTTGGCACTTGAAGGAAATCGTAGTTAGAACATGATGGCATTCGCGCCAGGGTGTTTTTTCTGGCCTTCTTTTTGCAGGAGTTTGCCCTGGTCCCTACTTTGCAGAATTTCAGAAAACGCGCGCTGGGGGTCCCCTTGGCAAAGTTGACATAGCTCGGCTCCACGGGCACTTTAAGAGGCGCGGTTTGCAGCAAAATGTTGTGCTAGGTTGGCACTTGAAGGAAATCGTAGTTAGAACATGATGGCATTCGCGCCAGGGTGTTTTTTCTGGCCTTCTTTTTGCAGGAGTTTGCCCTGGTCCCTACTTTGCAGAATTTCAGAAAACGCGCGCTGGGGGTCCCCTTGGCAAAGTTGACATAGCTCGGCTCCACGGGCACTTTAAGAGGCGCGGTTTGCAGCAAAATGTTGTGCTAGGTTGGCACTTGAAGGAAATCGTAGTTAGAACATGATGGCATTCGCGCCAGGGTGTTTTTTCTGGCCTTCTTTTTGCAGGAGTTTGCCCTGGTCCCTACTTTGCAGAATTTCAGAAAACGCGCGCTGGGGGTCCCCTTGGCAAAGTTGACATAGCTCGGCTCCACGGGCACTTTAAGAGGCGCGGTTTGCAGCAAAATGTTGTGCTAGGTTGGCACTTGAAGGAAATCGTAGTTAGAACATGATGGCATTCGCGCCAGGGTGTTTTTTCTGGCCTTCTTTTTGCAGGAGTTTGCCCTGGTCCCTACTTTGCAGAATTTCAGAAAACGCGCGCTGGGGGTCCCCTTGGCAAAGTTGACATAGCTCGGCTCCACGGGCACTTTAAGAGGCGCGGTTTGCAGCAAAATGTTGTGCTAGGTTGGCACTTGAAGGAAATCGTAGTTAGAACATGATGGCATTCGCGCCAGGGTGTTTTTTCTGGCCTTCTTTTTGCAGGAGTTTGCCCTGGTCCCTACTTTGCAGAATTTCAGAAAACGCGCGCTGGGGGTCCCCTTGGCAAAGTTGACATAGCTCGGCTCCACGGGCACTTTAAGAGGCGCGGTTTGCAGCAAAATGTTGTGCTAGGTTGGCACTTGAAGGAAATCGTAGTTAGAACATGATGGCATTCGCGCCAGGGTGTTTTTTCTGGCCTTCTTTTTGCAGGAGTTTGCCCTGGTCCCTACTTTGCAGAATTTCAGAAAACGCGCGCTGGGGGTCCCCTTGGCAAAGTTGACATAGCTCGGCTCCACGGGCACTTTAAGAGGCGCGGTTTGCAGCAAAATGTTGTGCTAGGTTGGCACTTGAAGGAAATCGTAGTTAGAACATGATGGCATTCGCGCCAGGGTGTTTTTTCTGGCCTTCTTTTTGCAGGAGTTTGCCCTGGTCCCTACTTTGCAGAATTTCAGAAAACGCGCGCTGGGGGTCCCCTTGGCAAAGTTGACATAGCTCGGCTCCACGGGCACTTTAAGAGGCGCGGTTTGCAGCAAAATGTTGTGCTAGGTTGGCACTTGAAGGAAATCGTAGTTAGAACATGATGGCATTCGCGCCAGGGTGTTTTTTCTGGCCTTCTTTTTGCAGGAGTTTGCCCTGGTCCCTACTTTGCAGAATTTCAGAAAACGCGCGCTGGGGGTCCCCTTGGCAAAGTTGACATAGCTCGGCTCCACGGGCACTTTAAGAGGCGCGGTTTGCAGCAAAATGTTGTGCTAGGTTGGCACTTGAAGGAAATCGTAGTTAGAACATGATGGCATTCGCGCCAGGGTGTTTTTTCTGGCCTTCTTTTTGCAGGAGTTTGCCCTGGTCCCTACTTTGCAGAATTTCAGAAAACGCGCGCTGGGGGTCCCCTTGGCAAAGTTGACATAGCTCGGCTCCACGGGCACTTTAAGAGGCGCGGTTTGCAGCAAAATGTTGTGCTAGGTTGGCACTTGAAGGAAATCGTAGTTAGAACATGATGGCATTCGCGCCAGGGTGTTTTTTCTGGCCTTCTTTTTGCAGGAGTTTGCCCTGGTCCCTACTTTGCAGAATTTCAGAAAACGCGCGCTGGGGGTCCCCTTGGCAAAGTTGACATAGCTCGGCTCCACGGGCACTTTAAGAGGCGCGGTTTGCAGCAAAATGTTGTGCTAGGTTGGCACTTGAAGGAAATCGTAGTTAGAACATGATGGCATTCGCGCCAGGGTGTTTTTTCTGGCCTTCTTTTTGCAGGAGTTTGCCCTGGTCCCTACTTTGCAGAATTTCAGAAAACGCGCGCTGGGGGTCCCCTTGGCAAAGTTGACATAGCTCGGCTCCACGGGCACTTTAAGAGGCGCGGTTTGCAGCAAAATGTTGTGCTAGGTTGGCACTTGAAGGAAATCGTAGTTAGAACATGATGGCATTCGCGCCAGGGTGTTTTTTCTGGCCTTCTTTTTGCAGGAGTTTGCCCTGGTCCCTACTTTGCAGAATTTCAGAAAACGCGCGCTGGGGGTCCCCTTGGCAAAGTTGACATAGCTCGGCTCCACGGGCACTTTAAGAGGCGCGGTTTGCAGCAAAATGTTGTGCTAGGTTGGCACTTGAAGGAAATCGTAGTTAGAACATGATGGCATTCGCGCCAGGGTGTTTTTTCTGGCCTTCTTTTTGCAGGAGTTTGCCCTGGTCCCTACTTTGCAGAATTTCAGAAAACGCGCGCTGGGGGTCCCCTTGGCAAAGTTGACATAGCTCGGCTCCACGGGCACTTTAAGAGGCGCGGTTTGCAGCAAAATGTTGTGCTAGGTTGGCACTTGAAGGAAATCGTAGTTAGAACATGATGGCATTCGCGCCAGGGTGTTTTTTCTGGCCTTCTTTTTGCAGGAGTTTGCCCTGGTCCCTACTTTGCAGAATTTCAGAAAACGCGCGCTGGGGGTCCCCTTGGCAAAGTTGACATAGCTCGGCTCCACGGGCACTTTAAGAGGCGCGGTTTGCAGCAAAATGTTGTGCTAGGTTGGCACTTGAAGGAAATCGTAGTTAGAACATGATGGCATTCGCGCCAGGGTGTTTTTTCTGGCCTTCTTTTTGCAGGAGTTTGCCCTGGTCCCTACTTTGCAGAATTTCAGAAAACGCGCGCTGGGGGTCCCCTTGGCAAAGTTGACATAGCTCGGCTCCACGGGCACTTTAAGAGGCGCGGTTTGCAGCAAAATGTTGTGCTAGGTTGGCACTTGAAGGAAATCGTAGTTAGAACATGATGGCATTCGCGCCAGGGTGTTTTTTCTGGCCTTCTTTTTGCAGGAGTTTGCCCTGGTCCCTACTTTGCAGAATTTCAGAAAACGCGCGCTGGGGGTCCCCTTGGCAAAGTTGACATAGCTCGGCTCCACGGGCACTTTAAGAGGCGCGGTTTGCAGCAAAATGTTGTGCTAGGTTGGCACTTGAAGGAAATCGTAGTTAGAACATGATGGCATTCGCGCCAGGGTGTTTTTTCTGGCCTTCTTTTTGCAGGAGTTTGCCCTGGTCCCTACTTTGCAGAATTTCAGAAAACGCGCGCTGGGGGTCCCCTTGGCAAAGTTGACATAGCTCGGCTCCACGGGCACTTTAAGAGGCGCGGTTTGCAGCAAAATGTTGTGCTAGGTTGGCACTTGAAGGAAATCGTAGTTAGAACATGATGGCATTCGCGCCAGGGTGTTTTTTCTGGCCTTCTTTTTGCAGGAGTTTGCCCTGGTCCCTACTTTGCAGAATTTCAGAAAACGCGCGCTGGGGGTCCCCTTGGCAAAGTTGACATAGCTCGGCTCCACGGGCACTTTAAGAGGCGCGGTTTGCAGCAAAATGTTGTGCTAGGTTGGCACTTGAAGGAAATCGTAGTTAGAACATGATGGCATTCGCGCCAGGGTGTTTTTTCTGGCCTTCTTTTTGCAGGAGTTTGCCCTGGTCCCTACTTTGCAGAATTTCAGAAAACGCGCGCTGGGGGTCCCCTTGGCAAAGTTGACATAGCTCGGCTCCACGGGCACTTTAAGAGGCGCGGTTTGCAGCAAAATGTTGTGCTAGGTTGGCACTTGAAGGAAATCGTAGTTAGAACATGATGGCATTCGCGCCAGGGTGTTTTTTCTGGCCTTCTTTTTGCAGGAGTTTGCCCTGGTCCCTACTTTGCAGAATTTCAGAAAACGCGCGCTGGGGGTCCCCTTGGCAAAGTTGACATAGCTCGGCTCCACGGGCACTTTAAGAGGCGCGGTTTGCAGCAAAAGGTTGTGCTAGGTTGGCACTTGAAGGAAATCGTAGTTAGAACATGATGGCATTCGCGCCAGGGTGTTTTTTCTGGCCTTCTTTTTGCAGGAGTTTGCCCTGGTCCCTACTTTGCAGAATTTCAGAAAACGCGCGCTGGGGGTCCCCTTGGCAAAGTTGACATAGCTCGGCTCCACGGGCACTTTAAGAGGCGCGGTTTGCAGCAAAATGTTGTGCTAGGTTGGCACTTGAAGGAAATCGTAGTTAGAACATGATGGCATTCGCGCCAGGGTGTTTTTTCTGGCCTTCTTTTTGCAGGAGTTTGCCCTGGTCCCTACTTTGCAGAATTTCAGAAAACGCGCGCTGGGGGTCCCCTTGGCAAAGTTGACATAGCTCGGCTCCACGGGCACTTTAAGAGGCGCGGTTTGCAGCAAAAGGTTGTGCTAGGTTGGCACTTGAAGGAAATCGTAGTTAGAACATGATGGCATTCGCGCCAGGGTGTTTTTTCTGGCCTTCTTTTTGCAGGAGTTTGCCCTGGTCCCTACTTTGCAGAATTTCAGAAAACGCGCGCTGGGGGTCCCCTTGGCAAAGTTGACATAGCTCGGCTCCACGGGCACTTTAAGAGGCGCGGTTTGCAGCAAAATGTTGTGCTAGGTTGGCACTTGAAGGAAATCGTAGTTAGAACATGATGGCATTCGCGCCAGGGTGTTTTTTCTGGCCTTCTTTTTGCAGGAGTTTGCCCTGGTCCCTACTTTGCAGAATTTCAGAAAACGCGCGCTGGGGGTCCCCTTGGCAAAGTTGACATAGCTCGGCTCCACGGGCACTTTAAGAGGCGCGGTTTGCAGCAAAATGTTGTGCTAGGTTGGCACTTGAAGGAAATCGTAGTTAGAACATGATGGCATTCGCGCCAGGGTGTTTTTTCTGGCCTTCTTTTTGCAGGAGTTTGCCCTGGTCCCTACTTTGCAGAATTTCAGAAAACGCGCGCTGGGGGTCCCCTTGGCAAAGTTGACATAGCTCGGCTCCACGGGCACTTTAAGAGGCGCGGTTTGCAGCAAAATGTTGTGCTAGGTTGGCACTTGAAGGAAATCGTAGTTAGAACATGATGGCATTCGCGCCAGGGTGTTTTTTCTGGCCTTCTTTTTGCAGGAGTTTGCCCTGGTCCCTACTTTGCAGAATTTCAGAAAACGCGCGCTGGGGGTCCCCTTGGCAAAGTTGACATAGCTCGGCTCCACGGGCACTTTAAGAGGCGCGGTTTGCAGCAAAATGTTGTGCTAGGTTGGCACTTGAAGGAAATCGTAGTTAGAACATGATGGCATTCGCGCCAGGGTGTTTTTTCTGGCCTTCTTTTTGCAGGAGTTTGCCCTGGTCCCTACTTTGCAGAATTTCAGAAAACGCCGCTGGGGGTCCCCTTGGCAAAGTTGACATAGCTCGGCTCCACGGGCACTTTAAGAGGCGCGGTTTGCAGCAAAATGTTGTGCTAGGTTGGCACTTGAAGGAAATCGTAGTTAGAACATGATGGCATTCGCGCCAGGGTGTTTTTTCTGGCCTTCTTTTTGCAGGAGTTTGCCCTGGTCCCTACTTTGCAGAATTTCAGAAAACGCGCGCTGGGGGTCCCCTTGGCAAAGTTGACATAGCTCGGCTCCACGGGCACTTTAAGAGGCGCGGTTTGCAGCAAAATGTTGTGCTAGGTTGGCACTTGAAGGAAATCGTAGTTAGAACATGATGGCATTCGCGCCAGGGTGTTTTTTCTGGCCTTCTTTTTGCAGGAGTTTGCCCTGGTCCCTACTTTGCAGAATTTCAGAAAACGCGCGCTGGGGGTCCCCTTGGCAAAGTTGACATAGCTCGGCTCCACGGGCACTTTAAGAGGCGCGGTTTGCAGCAAAATGTTGTGCTAGGTTGGCACTTGAAGGAAATCGTAGTTAGAACATGATGGCATTCGCGCCAGGGTGTTTTTTCTGGCCTTCTTTTTGCAGGAGTTTGCCCTGGTCCCTACTTTGCAGAATTTCAGAAAACGCGCGCTGGGGGTCCCCTTGGCAAAGTTGACATAGCTCGGCTCCACGGGCACTTTAAGAGGCGCGGTTTGCAGCAAAATGTTGTGCTAGGTTGGCACTTGAAGGAAATCGTAGTTAGAACATGATGGCATTCGCGCCAGGGTGTTTTTTCTGGCCTTCTTTTTGCAGGAGTTTGCCCTGGTCCCTACTTTGCAGAATTTCAGAAAACGCGCGCTGGGGGTCCCCTTGGCAAAGTTGACATAGCTCGGCTCCACGGGCACTTTAAGAGGCGCGGTTTGCAGCAAAATGTTGTGCTAGGTTGGCACTTGAAGGAAATCGTAGTTAGAACATGATGGCATTCGCGCCAGGGTGTTTTTTCTGGCCTTCTTTTTGCAGGAGTTTGCCCTGGTCCCTACTTTGCAGAATTTCAGAAAACGCGCGCTGGGGGTCCCCTTGGCAAAGTTGACATAGCTCGGCTCCACGGGCACTTTAAGAGGCGCGGTTTGCAGCAAAATGTTGTGCTAGGTTGGCACTTGAAGGAAATCGTAGTTAGAACATGATGGCATTCGCGCCAGGGTGTTTTTTCTGGCCTTCTTTTTGCAGGAGTTTGCCCTGGTCCCTACTTTGCAGAATTTCAGAAAACGCGCGCTGGGGGTCCCCTTGGCAAAGTTGACATAGCTCGGCTCCACGGGCACTTTAAGAGGCGCGGTTTGCAGCAAAATGTTGTGCTAGGTTGGCACTTGAAGGAAATCGTAGTTAGAACATGATGGCATTCGCGCCAGGGTGTTTTTTCTGGCCTTCTTTTTGCAGGAGTTTGCCCTGGTCCCTACTTTGCAGAATTTCAGAAAACGCGCGCTGGGGGTCCCCTTGGCAAAGTTGACATAGCTCGGCTCCACGGGCACTTTAAGAGGCGCGGTTTGCAGCAAAATGTTGTGCTAGGTTGGCACTTGAAGGAAATCGTAGTTAGAACATGATGGCATTCGCGCCAGGGTGTTTTTTCTGGCCTTCTTTTTGCAGGAGTTTGCCCTGGTCCCTACTTTGCAGAATTTCAGAAAACGCGCGCTGGGGGTCCCCTTGGCAAAGTTGACATAGCTCGGCTCCACGGGCACTTTAAGAGGCGCGGTTTGCAGCAAAATGTTGTGCTAGGTTGGCACTTGAAGGAAATCGTAGTTAGAACATGATGGCATTCGCGCCAGGGTGTTTTTTCTGGCCTTCTTTTTGCAGGAGTTTGCCCTGGTCCCTACTTTGCAGAATTTCAG
>CAXHUQ010000754.1:372500-460449 GCA_964020085.1 Micromussa lordhowensis | reverse complement strand
CCCCCAGCCCGCGTTTTCTGAAATTCTGCAAAGTTGGGACCAGGGAAAACTACTGCAAAAAAAAGTCCAGAAAAAACACCCTGGCGCCAATGCCATCATGTCCTAACTAAGATTTCCTTGAAGTCGAACCTAGCAGAACATTTTGCTGCAAACCGCGCCTCTTAAAGTGCCCGTGAAGCCGAGCTATGTCAAATTTGCAAAGGGGACCCGCAGAGCGCGTTTTCTGAAATTCTGCAAAGTTGGGACCAGGGAAAACTACTGCAAAAAGAAGGCCAAAAAACACCCTGGCGCCAATGCCATCATGCCTTAACTAAAATTTCCTTCAAGTGCCAACCTAGCAGAACATTTTGCTGCAAAACGTGCCTCCCAAAGTGCCCGTGAAGCCAAGCTATGTCAAATTTGCCAAGGGGACCCGCAGCGCGCGTTTTCTGAAATTCTGCAGAGTTGGGACCAGGGAAAACTACTGCAAAAAGAAGGCCAGAAAAACACCCTGGCGCCAATGCCATCATGTCCTAACTAAAATTTCCTTGAAGTGGCAACCTAGCAGAACATTTTGCTGCAAACCGCGCGTCTTAAAGTGCCCGTGAAGCCGAGCGATGTCAAATTTGCCAAGGGGACCCCCAGCGCGCGTTTTCTGAAATTCTGCAAAGTTGGGACCAGGGGAAACTCCTGCAAAAAGAAGGCCAGAAAAAACACCCTAGCGCCAATGCCATCTTGTCCTAACTACGATTTTCTTAAAGTGCCAACCTAGCAAAACATTTTGCTGCAAACCGCGCCTCCCAAAGTGCCCGTGAAGCCGAGCTATGTCAAATTTGCCAAGGGGACCCCCAGCGCGCGTTTTCTGAAATTCTGCAAAGTTGGGACCAGGGAAAACTACTGCAAAAAGAAGGCCAGACAAAACACCCTGGCGCCAATGCCATCATGTCCTAATTAACATTTCCTTCAAGTGCCAACCCAGCAGAACATTTTGCTGCAAACCGCGCCTCTTAAAGTGCCCGTGAAGCCGAGCTATGTCAAATTTGCCAAGGGGACCCCAAGCGCGCGTTTTCTGAAATTCTGCAAAGTTGGGACCAGGGGAAACTACTGCAAAAATAAGGCCAAAAAAATCACCCTGGCGCCAATGCCATCATGTCCTAACTACAATTTCCTTAAAGTTCCCACCTAGCAGAACATTTTGCTGCAAACCGTGCCTCCCAAAGTGCCCGTGAAGCCGAGCTATGTCAAATTTGCCAAGGGGACCCCCAGCGAGCGTTTTCTGAAATTCTGCAAAGTTGGGACCAGAAGAAACTCCTGCAAAAACAAGGCCAGAAAAAACACCCTGGCGCCAATGCCAGCATGTTGTAACTAACATTTCCTTAAAGTGCCAACCCAGCACAACATTTTGCTGCAAACCGCGCCTCTTAAAGTGCCCGTGAAGCCGAGCTATGTCAAATTTGCCAAGGGGACCGGCAGCGCGCGTTTTCTGAAATTCTGCAAAGTTGGGACCAGGGGAAACTACTGCAAAAAGAAGGCCAGAAAAAACACCCTCGCGCCAATGCCATCATGTCCTAACTACAATTTCCTTCAAGTGCCAACCTAGCAGATCATTTTGCTGCAAACCGCGCCTCTTAAAGTGCCCGGGAAGCCGAGCTATGTCAAATTTGCCAAGGGGACCCCCAGCGCGTGTTTTCTGAAATTCTGCAAAGTTGGGAACAGGGAAAACTACTGCAAAAATAAGGCCAAAAAAATCACCCTGGCGCCAATGCCATCATGTCCTAACTAGAATTTTCTTGAAGTGCCAACCTAGCAGAACATTTTGCTGCAAACCGCGCCTCTTAAAGTGCCCGTGAAGCCGAGCTATGTCCAATTTGCCAACGGGACCCGCAGCGCGCGTTTTCTGAAATTCTGCAAAGTTGGGACCAGGGAAAACTACTGCAAAAAGAAGGCCAGAAAAAACACCCTGGCGCCAATGCCATCATGTCCTAACTAAAATTTCCATAAAGTGCCAACCTAGCAGAACATTTTGCTGGAAACCGCGCCTCACAAAGTGCCCGTGAAGCCGAGCTATGTCAAATTTGCCAAGGGGACCCCAGCGCGCGTTTTCTGAAATTCTGCAAAGTTGGGACCAGGGGAAACTCCTGCAAAAAGAAGGCCAGAAAAAACACCCTAGCGCCAATGCCATCATGTCCTAACTAGGATTTCCTTAAAGTGTAAACCTAGCAGAACATTTTGCTGCAAACCGCACCTCCCAAAGTGCCCGTGAAGCCGAGCTATGTCAAATTTGCCAAGGGGACCCCCAGCGCGCGTTTTCTGAAATTCTGCAAAGTTGGGACCAGGGGAAACTACTGCAAAAAGAAGGCCAGAAAAAAACACCCTGGCCACAATGCCATCATGTTTTAACTAAGATTTCTTTTAAGTGCCAATCTAGCAGAACATTTTGCTGCAAACCGCGCCTCCCAAAGTGCCCGTGAACCCGAGCTATGTCAAATTTGCCAAGGGAACCCCCAGCGCGCGTTTTCTGAAATTCTGCAAAGTTGGGACCAGGGAAAACTCCTGCAAAAAGAAGGCCAGAAAAAAACACCCTGGCGCCAATGCCATCATGTCCTAACTAAAATTTCCTTAAAGTGCCAACCTAGCAGAACATTTTGCTGTAAACCGCGCCTCTTAAAGTGCCCGTGAAGCCGAGCTATGTCAAATTTGCCAAGGGGATCCGCAGCGCGCGTTTTCTGAAATTCTGCAAAGTTGGGACCAGGGGAAACTACTGCAAAAATAAGGCCAGAAAAAACACCCTGGTGCCAATGCCATCATGTCCTAACTAAAATTTCCTTAAAGTGCCAACCTAGCAGAACATTTTGCTGCAAACCGCGCCTCCCAAAGTGCCCGTGAAGCCGAGCTATGTCAAATTTGCCAAGGTGACCCCCAGCGCGCGTTTTCTGAAATTCTGCAAAGTTGGGACCAGGGGAAACTACTGCAAAAAGAAGGCCAGAAAAAACACCCTGGCCACAATGCCATCATGTTTTAACTAAAATTTCTTTTAAGTGCCAACCTAGCAGAACATTTTGCTGCAAACCGCGCCTCCCAAAGTGCCCGTGAAGCCGAGCTATGTCAAATTTGCCAAGGGAACCCCCAGCGCGCGTTTTCTGAAATTCTGCAAAGTTGGGACCAGGGAAAACTCCTGCAAAAAGAAGGCCAGAAAAAACACCCTGGCGCCAATGCCATCATGTCCTAACTAAAATTTCCTTAAAGTGCCAACCTAGCAGAACATTTTGCTGCAAACTGCGCCTCTTAAACTGCCCGTGAAGCCGAGCTATGTCAAATTTGCCAAGGAGACCCCCAGCGCGCGTTTTCTGAAATTCTGCAAAGTTGGGACCAGGGAAAACTACTGCAAAAAAAAGGCCAGAAAAAACACCCTGGCGCCAATGCCATCATGTCCTAACTAGGATTTCCTTAAAGTGCCAACCAAGCAGAACATTTTGCTGCAAATCGTGCCTCCCAAAGTGCCCGTGAAGCCGAGCTATGTCAAATTTGCCAAGGGCACCCCCAGCGCGCGTTTTCTGAAATTCTGCAAATTTGGGACCAGGGGAAACTCCTGCAAAAAGAAGGCCAGAAAAAACACCCTGGTGCCAATGCCATCATGTCCTAACTACGATTTCGTTAAAGTGCAAACCCGGCACAACATTTTGCTGCAAACCACGCCTCTTAAAGTGCCCGTGAAGCCGAGCTATGTCAAATTTGCCAAGGGGACCCCCAGCGCGCGTTTTCTGAAATTCTGCAAAGTTGGGACCAGGGAAAACTACTGCAAAAGGAAGGCCAGAAAAAACACCCTGGCGCCAATGCGATCATGTCCTAACTAGAATTTCCTTGAAGTCCCAACCTAGCACAACATTTTGCTGCAAACCGCGCCTTCCAAAGTGCCCGTGAAGCCGAGCTATATCAAATTTCCCAAGGGGACCCCCAGCGCGCGTTTTCTGAAATTCTGCAAATTTGGGACCAGGGGAAACTCCTGCAAAAAAAAGGCCCGAAAAAACACCCTGGCTCCAATTCCATCATGTCCTAACTAAGATTTCCTTGAAGTCCAACCTAGCAGAACATTTTGCTTCAAACCGCGCCTCTTAAAGTGCCCGTGAAGCCGAGCTATGTCAAATTTGCAAAAGGGACCCGCAGCGCGCGTTTTCTGAAATTCTTCAAAGTTGGGACCAGGGAAAACTACTGCAAAAAGAAGGCCAAAAAAACACCCTGGCGCCAATGCCATCATGCCTTAACTAAAATTTCCTTCAAGTGCCAGCCTATCAGAACATTTTGCTGCAAACCGCGCCTCTTAAAGTGCCCGTGAAGCCGAGCTATGTCAAATTTGCCAAGGGCACCCCCAGCGCGCGTTTTCTGAAATTCTGCAAAGTTGGGACCAGGGAAAACTACTGCAAAAAGAAGGCCAGAAAAAACACCCTGGCGCCAATGCCATCATGTCCTTACTAGAATTTCCTTTAAGTCTCAACCTAGCAAAACATTTTGCTGCAAACCGCGCCTCTTAAAGTGCCCGTGAAGCCGAGCTATGTCAAATTTGCCAAGGGCACCCCCAGCGCGCGTTTTCTGAAATTCTGCAAAGTTGGGACCAGGGAAAACTACTGCAAAAAGAAGGCCAGAAAAAACACCCTGGCGCCAATGCCATCATGTCCTAACTAGAATTTCCATGAAGTGCCAACCTAGCAGAACATTTTGCTGGAAACCGCGCCTCACAAAGTGCCCGTGAAGCCGAGCTATGTCAAATTTGCCAAGGGGACCCCAGCGCGCGTTTTCTGAAATTCTGCAAAGTTGGGACCAGGGGAAACTCCTGCAAAAAGAAGGCCAGAAAAAACACCCTAGCGCCAATGCCATCATGTCCTAACTAAGATTTCCTTAAAGTGTAAACCTAGCAGAACATTTTGCTGCAAACCGCGCCTCTTAAAGTGCCCGTAAAGCCGAGCTATGTCAAATTTGCCAAGGGGATCCGCAGCGCGCGTTTTCTGAAATTCTGCAAAGTTGGGACCATGGGAAACTACTGCAAAAATAAGGCCAGAAAAATCACCCTGGCGCCAATGCCATCATGTCCTAACTAGAATTTCCTTAAAGTGCCAACCTAGCAGAACATTTTGCTGCAAACCGCACCTCCCAAAGTGCCCGTGAAGCCGAGCTATGTCAAATTTGCCAAGGGGACCCCCAGCGCGCGTTTTCTGAAATTCTGCAAAGTTGGGACCAGGGGAAACTACTGCAAAAAGAAGGCCAGAAAAAAACACCCTGGCCACAATGCCATCATGTTTTAACTAAGATTTCTTTTAAGTGCCAATCTAGCAGAACATTTTGCTGCAAACCGCGCCTCCCAAAGTGCCCGTGAACCCGAGCTATGTCAAATTTGCCAAGGGAACCCCCAGCGCGCGTTCTCTGAAATTCTGCAAAGTTGGGACCAGGGAAAACTCCTGCAAAAAGAAGACCAGAAAAAAAACACCCTGGCGCCAATGCCATCATGTCCTAACTAAAATTTCCTTAAAGTGCCAACCTAGCAGAACATTTTGCTGTAAACCGCGCCTCTTAAAGTGCCCGTGAAGCCGAGCTATGTCAAATTTGCCAAGGGGATCCGCAGCGCGCGTTTTCTGAAATTCTGCAAAGTTGGGACCAGGGGAAACTACTGCAAAAATAAGGCCAGAAAAATCACCCTGGCGCCAATGCCATCATGTCCTAACTAAAATTTCCTTAAAGTGCCAACCTAGCAGAACATTTTGCTGCAAACTGCGCCTCTTAAACTGCCCGTGAAGCCGAGCTATGTCAAATTTGCCAAGGAGACCCCCAGCGCGCGTTTTCTGAAATTCTGCAAAGTTGGGACCAGGGAAAACTACTGCAAAAAGAAGGCCAGAAAAAACACCCTGGCGCCAATGCCATCATGTCCTAACTAGGATTTCCTTAAAGTGCCAATCTAGCAAAACATTTTGCTGCAAACCGCGCCTCCCAAACTGCCCGTGAAGCCGAGCTATGTCAAATTTGCCAAGGGGATCCCCAGCGCGCGTTTTCTGAAATTCTGCAAAGTTAGGACCAGGGGAAACTCCTGCAAAAAGAAGGCCAGAAAAAACACCCTGGCGCCAATACCATCATGTTCTAACGAGGATTTCCTTCAAGTGCCAACCTAGCAAAACATTTTGCTGCAAACCGGGTCTCCCAAAGTGCCCGTGAAGCCGAGCTATGTCAAATTTGCCAAAGGGACCCCCAGCGCGCGTTTTCTAACATTCTGCAAAGTTGGGACCAGGGGAAACTCCTGCAAAAAGAAGGCCAGAAAAAACACCCTGGTGCCAATGCCATCATGTCCTACTTAAAATTTCCTTAAAGTGCAAACCTGGCACAACATTTTGCTGCAAACCGCACCTCTTAAAGTGCCCGTGAAGCCGAGCTATGTCAAATTTGCCAAGGGGACCCCCAGCGCGCGTTTTCTGAAATTCTGCAAAGTTGGGACCAGGGGAAACTACTGCAAAAATAAGGCCAGAAAAATCACCCTGGCGCCAAGGCCATCATGTCCTAACTAGAATTTCCTTAAAGTGCCAATCTAGCAGAACATTTTGCTGCAAACCGCGCCTCCCAAAGTGCCCGTGAAGCCGAGCTATGTCAAATTTGCCAAGGGGACCCTCAGCGCGCGTTTTCTGAAATTCTGCAAAGTTGGGACCAGGGGAAACTACTGCAAAAAGAAGGCCAGAAAAAACACCCTGGCAACAATGCCATCATGTTTTAACTAAGATTTCTTTTAAGTGCCAAACTAGCAGAACATTTTGCTGCAAACCGCGCCTCCCAAAGTGCCCGTGAAGCCGAGCTATGTCAAATTTGCCAAGGAGACCCCCAGCGTGCGTTTTCTGAAATTCTGCAAAGTTGGGACCAGGGGAAACTCCTGCAAAAAGAAGGCCAGAAAAAACACCCTGGCACCAATGCCATCATGTTCTAACTAACATTTCCTTAAAGTGTCAACCAAGCAGAACATTTTGCTGCAAACCACGCCTCTTAAAGTGCCCGTGAAGCCGAGCTATTTTAAATTTGCCAAGGGGACCCCCAGCGCGCGTTTTCTGAAATTCTGCAAAGTTGGGACCAGGGAAAACTACTGGAAAAAGAAGGCCAGAAAAAACACCCTGGCGCCAATGCCATCATGTCCTATCTAAAATTTCCTTGAAGTGCCAACCTAGCACAACATTTTGCTGCAAACCGCGCCTCCCAAAGTGCCCGTGAGGCCGAGCTATCTCAAATTTGCCAAGGGGACCCCCAGCGCGCGTTTTCTGAAATTCTGAAAAGTTGGGACCAGGGAAAACTACTGCAAAAAAAGGCCAGAAAAAACACCCTGGCGCCAATGCCATCATGTCCTAACTAAGATTTCCTTAAAGTGCCAACCTAGCAGAACATTTTGCTGCACACCGCGCCTCCCAAAGTGCCCGTGAAGCCGAGCTATGTCAAATTTGCCAAGGGGATCCCCAGCGCGCGTTTTCTGAAATTCTGCAAAGTTGGGACTAGGGGAAACTCGTGCAAAAAGAAGGCCACAAAAAACACCCTGGCGCCAATGCCATCATGTCCTAACTAGATTTTCCTTGAAGTGCCAACCTAGCAGAACATTTTGCTGCAAACCGCGCCTCTTAAAGTGCCCGTGAAGCCAAGCTATGTCAAATTTGCCAAGGGGACCCCCAGCGCGCGTTTTCTGAAATTCTTCAAAGTTGGGACCAGGGAAAACTACTGCAAAAAGAAGGCCAGAAAAAACACCCTGGCGCCAATGCCATCATGTCCTAACTAAGATTTCCTTAAAGTGCCAACCTAGCAAAACATTTTGCTGCAAACCGCGCCTCCCAAAGTGCCCGTGAAGCCGAGCTATGTCAAATTTGCCAAGGGGACCCCAGCGCGCGTTTTCTGAAATTCTGAAAAGTTGGGACCAGGGAAAACTACTGCAAAAAAAAGGCCAAAAAAAACACCTTGGCGCCAATGCCATCATGTCATAACTAGGATTTCCTGGAAGTACCAACCTAGCAGCACATTTTGCTGGAAACCGCGCCTCTTAAAGTGCCCTTGAAGCCGAGCTATGTCAAATTTGCCAAGGGGACCCCCAGCGCGCGTTTTCTGAAATTCTGCAAAGTTAAGTCCAGGGGAAACTCCTGCAAAAAGAAGGCCAGTAAAAACACCCTGGCGCCAATGCCATCATGTGCTAACAACAATTTCCTTAAAGTACCAACCTAGCAGAACATTTTGCTGCAAACCGCGCCTGCCAAAGTGGCCGTGAAGCCGAGCTATGTCAAATTTGCCAAGGGGACCCCCAGCGCGCGTTTTCTGAAATTCTGCAAAGTTGGGACCAAGGAAAACTACTGCAAAAAGAAGGCCAGAAAAAACACCCTGGTGCCAATGCCATCATGTCCTGAGTACGATTTCCTTGAAGTGCCAACCTAGCAAAACATTTTGCTGCAAATCGCGTCTATTAAAGTGCCCGTGAAGCCGAGCTATGTCAAATTTGCCAAGGGGACCCCCAGCGCGCGTTTTCTGAAATTCTGCAAAGTTGGGACCAGGGAAAACTACTGCAAAAAGAAGGCCAGAAAAAACACCCTCGCGCCAATGCCATCATGTCCTAACTAAAATTTCCCTAAAGTGCCAACCTAGCAAAAAATTTTGCTGCAAACCGCGCCTCCCAAAGTGCCCGTAAAGCCGAGCTATGTCAAATTTGCCAAGGAGACCCCCAGCGCGCGTTTTCTGAAATTCTGCAAAGTTGGGACCAGGGGAAACTCCTGCAAAAAGAAGGCCAGAAAAAACACTCTGGCGCCAATGCCATCATGTCCTAACTAACATTTCCTTAAAGTGTCAACCAAGCAGAACATTTTGCTGCAAACCGCGCCTCTTAAAGTGCCCGTGAAGCCGAGCTATTTCAAATTTGCCAAGGGGACCCCCAGCGCGCGTTTTCTGAAATTCTGCAAAGTTGGGACCAGGGAAACTACTGCAAAAAGAAGGCCAGAAAAAACACCCTAGCGCCAATGCCATCATGTCCTATCTAAAATTTCCTTAAAGTGCCAACCTAGCACAACATTTTGCTGCAAACCGCGCCTCCCAAAGTGCCCGTGAGGCCGAGCTATCTCAAATTTGCCAAGGGGACCCCCAGCGCGCGTTTTCTGAAATTCTGCAAAGTTTGGACAGTGAAAACTCCTGCAAAAAGAAGGCCAGAAAAAACACCCTGGTGCCAATGCCATCATGTCCTAACTAAAATTTCCTTAAAGTGCCAACCTAGCAAAACATTTTGCTGCAAACCGCGCCTCCCAAAGTGCCCGTGAAGCCGAGCTATGTCAAATTTTCCAAGGAGACCCCCAGCGCGCGTTTTCTGAAATTCTGCAAAGTTGGGACCAGGAAAAAATCCTGCAAAAAGAAGGCCAGAAAAAAAACCTTGGCGCCAATGCCATCATGTCCTAACTAACATTTCCTTAAAGTGTCAACCTAGCAGAACATTTTGCTGCAAACCACGCCTCTTAAAGTGCCCGTGAAGCCGAGCTATTTCACATTTGCCAAGGGGACCCGCAGCGCGTGTTTTCTGAAATTCTGCAAAGTTGGGACCAGGGAAAACTACTGCAAAAAGATGGCCAGAAAAAACCCCCTGGCGCCAATGCCATCATGTCCTAACTAAGATTTCCTTAAAGTGCCAACCTAGCAGAACATTTTGCTGCACACCGCGCCTCCCAAAGTGCCCGTGAAGCCGAGCTATGTCAAATTTCCCAAGGGGATCCCCAGCGCGCGTTTTCTGAAATTCTGCAAAGTTGGGACTAGGGGAAACTCCTGCAAAAAGAAGGCCACAAAAAACACCCTGGCGCCAATGCCATCATGTCCTAACTAGATTTTCCTTGAAGTGCCAACCTAGCAGAACATTTTGCTGCAAACCGCGCCTCTTAAAGTGCCCGTGAAGCCAAGCTATGTCAAATTTGCCAAGGGGACCCCCAGCGCGCGTTTTCTGAAATTCTGCAAAGTTGGGACCAGGGAAAACTACTGCAAAAAGAAGGCCAAAACAAACACCCTGGCGCCAATGCCATCATGTCCTAACTAAAATTTCCTTAAAGTGCCAACCTAACAGATCATTTTGCTGCACACCGCGCCTCCCAAAGTGCCCGTGAAGCCGAGCTATGTCAAATTTGCCAAGGGGACCCCAGCGCGCGTTTTCTGAAATTCTGAAAAGTTGGGACCAGGGAAAACTACTGCAAAAAAAAGGCCAGAAAAAACACCCTGGCGCCAATGCCATCATGTCCTAACTAAGATTTCCTTAAAGTGCCAACCTAACAGAACATTTTGCTGCACACCGCGCCTCCCAAAGTGCCCGTGAAGCCGAGCTATGTCAAATTCTCCAAGGGGATCCCCAGCGCGCGTTTTCTGAAATTCTGCAAAGTTGGGACTAGGGGAAACTCCTGCAAAAAGAAGGCCACAAAAAACACCCTGGCGCCAATGCCATCATGTCCTAACTAGATTTTCCTTTAAGTGCCAACCTAGCAGAACATTTTGCTGCAAACCGCGCCTCTTAAAGTGCCCGTGAAGCCAAGCTATGTCAAATTTGCCAAGGGGACCGCCAGCGCGCGTTTTCTGAAATTCTGCAAAGTTGGGACCAGGGAAAACTACTGCAAAACGAAGGCCAGGAAAAACACCCTGGCGCCAATGCCATCATGTTTTATATATGATTTTCTTAAAGTGCCAACCTAGCAGAATATTTTGCTGCAAACCGCGCCTCTTAAAGTGCCCATGAAGCCGAGCTATGTCAAATTTGCCAAGGGGACCCCCAGCGCGCGTTTTCTGAAATTCTGCAAAGTTGGGACCAGGGGCAACTCCTGCAAAAAGAAGGCCAGAAAAAACACCCTGGCGCCAATGCCATCATGTCCTAACTAAAACTTCCTACAAGTGCCAACCTAGCAGAACATTTTGCTGCAAACCGTGCCTCTTAAAGTGCCCGCGAAGCCGAGCTATGTCAAATTTGCCAAGGGGACCCCAAGCGCGCGTTTTCTGAAATTCTGCAAAGTTGGGACCAGGGAAAACAACTGCAAAAAGAAGGCCAGAAAAAACACCCTGGCCCCAATGCCATCATGTCCTAACTAGAATTTCCTTGAAGTGCCAACGTAGCAGAACATTTTGCTGCAAACCGCGCCTCTTAAAGTGCCCGTGAAGCCGAGCTATGTCAAATTTGCCAAGCGGACCCCAAGCGCGCGTTTTCTGAAATTCTGCAAAGTTGGGACCAGGGAAAACTACTGCAAAAAGAAGGCCAGAAAAATCACCCTGGCGCCAATGCCATCATGTCCTAACTAAAATTTGCTACAAGTGCCAACCTAGCAGAACATTTTGCTGCAAACCGTGCCTCTTAAAGTGCCCGTGAAGCCGAGCTATCTCAAATTTGCCAAGGGGACCCCCAGCGCGCGTTTTCTGAAATTCTGCAAAGTTTGGACCAGGGAAAACTCCTGCAAAAAGAAGGCCAGAAAAAACACCCTGGCGCCAATGCCATCATGTCCTAACTAAAATTTGCTACAAGTGCCAACGTAGCAGAACATTTTGCTGCAAATCGCGTCTCCCAAAGTGGCCGTGAAGCCGAGCTATGTCAAATTTGCCAAGGGGACCCCCAGCGCGCGTTTTCTGAAATTCTGCAAAGTTGGGACCAGGGGAAACTCCTGCAAAAAGAAGGCCAGAAAAAACACCCTGGCGCCAATGCCATCATGTCCATACTAAAATTTCCTTAAAGTGCCAACCTAGCAGAACATTTTGTTTCAAACCGCGCCTCCCAAAGTGCCCGTGAAGCCGAACTATGTCAAATTTGCCAAGGGGACCCCCAGCGCGCGTTTTCTGAAATTCTGCAAAGTTAAGACCAGATGAAACTCCTGCAAAAAGAGGGCCACAAAAAACACCCTGGCGCCAATGCCATCGTGTCTTAACTAGAATTTCCTTAAAGTGCCAACCTAGCAAAACATTTTGCTGCAAACCGCGCCTCCCAAAGTGCCCGTGAAGCCGAGCTATGTCAAATTTGCCAAGGGAACCCCCAGCGCGCGTTTTCTGAAATTCTGAAAAGTTGGGACCAGGGGAAACTCCTGCAAAAGAAAGGCCAGAAAAAACACCCTAGCGCCAATGCCATCATGTCCTAACTAAAATTTCCTTAAAGTGCCAACGTAGCAGAACATTTTGCTGCAAACCGCACCTCTTAAAGTGCGCGTGAAGCCGAGCTATGTCAAATTTGCCAAGGGGACCCCCAGCGCGCGTTTTCTGAAATTCTGCAAAGTTTGGACCAGGGAAAACTACTGCAAAAAGAAGGCGAGAAAAAACACCCTGGCGCAAATGCCATCATGTCCTAACTAGAATTTCCTTGAAGTGCCAACATAGGAAAACATTTTGCTGCAAACCGCGCCTCCCAAAGTGCCCGTGAAGCCGAGCTATTTCAAATTTGCCAAGGGGAACCCCAGCGCGCGTTTTCTGAAATTCTGCAAAGTTGGGATCAGGGAAAACTACTGCAAAAAGAAGGCCAGAAAAAACACCCTGGCGCCAATATCATCATGTCCTAACTAGAATTTCCTTAAAGTGCCAACATAGCAAAACATTTTGCTGCAAACCGCGCCTCCCAAAGTGCACGTGAAGCCGAGCTATGTCAAATTTGCCAAGAGGACCCCCTGCGCACGTTTTCTGAAATTCTGCAAAGTTGGGACCAGGGGAAACTCCTGCAAAAAGAAGGCCAGAAAAAACACCCTGGCGCCAATGCCATCATGTCCTAACTAGGATTTCCTTAAAGTGCTAACGTAGCAGAACATTTTGCTGCAAACCGCGCCTCTTAAAGTGCGCGTGAAGCCGAGCTATGTCAAATTTGCCAAGGGACCGACAGCGCGCGTTTTCTGAAATTCTGCAAAGTTTGGACCAGGGAAAACTACTGCAAAAAGAAGGCCAGAAAGAACACCCTGGCGCCAATGCCATCATGTCCTAACAAGAATTTCCTTGAAGTGCTAACCTAGCAAAACATTTTGCTGCAAACCGCGCCTCCCAAAGTGCCCGTGAAGCCGAGCTATGTCAAATTTGCCAAGGGGACCCCCAGCGCGCGTTTTCTGAAATTCTGCAAAGTTGGGACCAAGGGAAACTACTGCAAAAAGAAGGCCAGAAAAGACACCGTGGCGCCAATGCCATCATGTCCTAACTAGGATTTCCTTAAAGTGCCAACCTAGCAGAACATTTTGCTGCAAACCGCGCCTCCCAAAGTGCCCGTGAAGCCGAGCTATGTCAAATTTGCCAAGGGGACCCCCAGCGCGCTTTTCTGAAATTCTGCAAAGTTGGGACCAAGGGAAACTCCTGCAAAAAAAGGCCAAAAAAAACACCCTGGCGCCAATGCCATTATGTCTTAACTAAGATTTCCTTCAAGTGCCAACCTAGCAGAACATTTTGCTGCAAACCGCGCCTCTTAAAGTGCCCGTGAAGCCGAGCTATGTCAAATTTGCCAAGGGGACCCCCAGCGCGCGTTTTCTGAAATTCTGCAAAGTTGGGACCAGGGGAAACTCCAGGAAAAAGAAGGCCAGAAAAAACACCCTGGCGCCAATGCCATAATATCCTAACTACAATTTCCTTGAAGTGCCAACCTAGCAGAACATTTTGCTGCAAACTGCGCCTCCCAAAGTGCCCGTGAAGCCGAGCTATGTCAAATTTGCCAAGGGGACCCCCAGCGCGCGTTTTCTGAAATTCTGCAAAGTTGGGACCAGGGGAAACTACTGCAAAAAGAAGGCCAGAAAAAACACCCTGGCGCCAATGCCATCATGTCCTATCTAGGATTTCCTTGAAGTGCCAACCTAGCAAAAGATTTTGCTGCAAACCGCGCCTCTTAAAGTGCCCGTGAAGCCGAGCTATGTCAAATTTGCCAAGGGAACCCCCAGCGCGCGTTTTCTGAAATTCTGCAAAGTTGGGATCAGGGAAAATTAGTGCAAAAAGAAGGCCAGAAAAAACACACTGGCGCCAATGTCATCATGTCCTAACTTGCATTTCCTTGAAGTGCCAACCTAGCAGAACATTTTGCTGCAAACCGCGCCTCTTAAAGTGCCCGTGAAGCCGAGTTATGTCAAATTTGCCAAGGGGACCCCCAGCGCGCGTTTTCTGAAATTCTGCAAAGTTAGGATCAGGGAAAACTACTGCAAAAAGAAGGCCAAAAAAAACACCGTGGCGCCAATGCCATCATGTCCTAACTAACATTTCCTTAAAGTGCCAACCTAGGAAAACATTTTGCTGCAAACCGTGCCTCCCAAAGTGCCCGTGAAGCCGAGCTATGTCAAATTTGCCAAGGGGACCCCCAGCGCGCGTTTTCTGAAATTCTGCAAAGTTGGGACCAGGGGAAACTCCTGCAAACAGAAGGCCAGAAAAAACACCCTGGAGCCAATGCCATCATGTCCTAACTACGATTTCCTTAAAGTGCCAACCTAGCAGAACATTTTGCTGCAAACCGCGCCTCTTAAAGTGCCCGTGAAGCCGAGCTATGTCAAATTTGCCAAGGGGACCCCCAGCGCGCGTTTTCTGAAATTCTGCAAAGTTGGGACCAGGGAAAACTACTGCAAAAAGAAGGCCAGAAAAAACACCCTGGCGCATATGCCATCATGTCCTAACTAAGAATTGCCTCAAGTGCCAGCCTAGGATAACATTTTGCTGCAAACCGCGCCTCTTAAAGTGCCCGTGAAGCCGAGCTATGTCAAATTTGCCAAGGGGACCCCTAGCGCGCGTTTTCTGAAATTCTGCAAAGTTGGGACCAGGGGAAACTACTGCAAAAAGAAGGCCAGAAAAAACACCCTGGCGCCAATGCCATCATGTCCCAATTACAATTTCCTTAAAATGCCAACCTAGCAGAACATTTTGCTGCAAACCGCGCCTCTTAAAGTGCCCGTGAAGCCGAGCTATGTCAAATTTGCCAAGGGGACCCCTAGCGCGCGTTTTCTGAAATTCTGCAAAGTTGGGACCAGGGGAAACTCCTGCAAAAAGAAGGCCAGAAAAAACACCCTGGCGCCAATGCCATCATGTGCTAACTAGGATTCCCTCAAAGCGGCAACCTAGCAGAACATTTTGTTGCAAACCGCGCCTCTTAAAGTGCCCGTGAAGCCGAGCTATGTCAAATTTGCCAAGGGGACCCCCAGCGCGCGTTTTCTGAAATTCTGCAAAGTTGGGACCAGGGAAAACTACTGCAAAGAGAAGGCCAAAAAAAACACCCTGGGGCCAATGCCATCATGTCCTAACTAAAAATTGCCTGAAGTGCCAGCCTAGGAGAACATTTTGCTGCAAACCGCGCCTCTTAAAGTGCCCGTGAAGCCGAGCTATGTCAAATTTGCCAAGGGGACCCCTAGCGCGCGTTTTCTGAAATTCTGCAAAGTTGGGACCAGGGGAAACTACTGCAAAAAGAAGGCCAGAAAAAACACCCTGGCGCCAATGCCATCATGTCTCAACTACAATTTCCTTAAAATGCCAACCTAGCAGAACATTTTGCTGCAAACCGCGCCTCTTAAAGTGCCCCTGAAGCCGAGCTATGTCAAATTTGCCATGGGGACCCCCAGCGCGCGTTTTCTGAAATTCTGCAAAGTTGGGACCAGGGAAAACTACTGCAAAAAGAAGGCCAGAAAAAACACCCTGGCGCCAATGCCATCATGTCCTAACTAGCATTTCCTTAAAGTGCCAACCTAGCAGAACATTTTGCTGCAAACCGCGCCTCCCAAAGTGCCCGTGAAGCCGAGCTATGTCAAATTTGCCAAGGGGACTCCCAGCGCGCGTTTTCTGAAATTTTGCAAAGTTAGGACCAGGGGAAACTCCTGCAAAAAGAAGGCCAGAAGAAACACCCTGGCGCCAATTTCATCATGTCCTAACTAGAATTTCGTTGAAGTGACAACCTAGAAAAACATTTTGCTGCAAACCGCGCCTCCCAAAGTGCCCGTGAAGCCGAGCTATGTCAAATTTGCCAAGGGGACCCCAAGCGCGCGTTTTCTGAAATTCTGCAAAGTTGGGACCAGGGGAAACTCCTGCAAAAAGAAGGCCAGAAAAAACACCTTGGCGCCAATGCCATCATGTCGTAACTAGCATTTCCTTGAAGTGCCAACCTAGCAGAACATTTTGCTGCAAACCGCGCCTCTTAAAGTGCCCGTGAAGCCGAGCTATGTCAAATTTGCCAAGGGGACCCCCAGCGCGCGTTTTCTGAAATTCTGCAAAGTTGGGACCAGGAAAAACTACTGCAAAAAGAAGGCCAGAAAAAAACACCCTGGCACCAATGCCATCATGTCCTAACTAGAATTTCCTTAAAGTGCCAACCTAGCAAAACATTTTGCTGCAAACCGCACCTCCCAAAGTGCCCGTGAAGCCGGGCTATGTCAAATTTGCTAAGGGGACCACCAGCGCGCGTTTTCTGAAATTCTGCAAAGTTGGGACCAGGGGAAACTCCTGCAAAAAGAAGGCCAGAAAAAACACCCTGGCGCCAATGCCATCATGTCTTAACAAGGATTTCCTTAAAGTGCCAACCTAGCAGAACATTTTGCTGCAAACTCCGCCTCTTAAAGTGCCAGTGAAGCCGAGCTATGTCAAATTTGCCAAGGGGACCCCCAGCGCGCGCTTTCTGAAATTCTGCAAAGTTGGGACCAGGGAAAACTACTGCAAAAAGAAGGCCAAAAAAAAACACCCTGGCGCCAATGCCATCATGTCCTAACTAGAATTTCCTTGAAGTGCCAACCTAGCAGAACATTTTGCTGCAAACCGCGCCTCCCAAAGTGCCCGTGAAGCCGAGCTATGTCAAATTTGCCAAGGGGACCCCCAGCGCGCGTTTTCTGAAATTCTGCAAAGTTGGGACCAGGGGAACCTCCTGCAAAAAGAAGGCCAAAAAAAAAACACCCAAGCGCCAATGCCATCATGTCGTAACTAGAATTTCCTTGAAGTGCCAACCGAGTAGAACATTTTGCTGCAAACCGCGCCTCTTAAAGCTCCCGTGAAGCCGAGCTATGTCAAATTTGCCAATAGGACTCCCAGCGCGCGTTTTCTGAAATTCTGCAAAGTTTGGACCAGGGAAAACAACTGCAAAAATAAGGCCTGAAAAAACACCCTGGCACCAATGCCATCATGTCCTAACTAGAATTTCCTTAAAGAGCCAACCTAGCGCAACATTTTGCTGCAAACCGCGCCTCCCAAAGTGCCCGTGAAGCCGAGCTATGTCAAGTTTGCCAAGGGGACCCCCAGCGCGCGTTTTCTGAAATTCTGCAAAGTTGGGACCAGGGGAAACTCCTGAAAAAAGAAGGCCAGACAAAACACCCTGGCACCAATGCCATCATGTCCTAACTAAAATTTCCTTAAAGTGCCAACCTAGCAGAACATTTTGCTGCAAACCACGCCTCTTAAAGTGCCCGTGAAGCCGAGCTATGTCAAATTTTCCAAGGGGACCCCCAGCGCGCGTTTTCTGAAATTCTGGAAAGTTAAGACCAGATAAAACTCCTGCAAAAAGAGGGCCAGAAAAAACACCCTGGCGCCAATGCCATCATGTCTTAACTAGGATTTCCTTCAAGTGCCAACCTTGCACAACATTTCGCTGCGAACCGCGCCTCTTAAAGTGCCCGTGAAGCCGAGCTATGTCAAATTTGCCAAGGGGACCCCCAGCGCGCGTTTTCTGAAATTCTGCAAAGTTGGGACTAGGGGAAACTCCTGCAAAAAGAAGGCCAGAAAAAACACCCTGGCGCCAATGCCATCATGTCCTGACTAACATTTCTTTAAAGTGCCAACCTAGCAGAACATTTTGCTGCAAACCGCGCCTCCCAAAGTGCCCGTGAAGCCGAGCTATGTCAAATTTGCCAAGGGGACCCCCAGCGCGCGTTTTCTGAAATTCTGCAAAGTTAAGACCAGATAAAACTCCTGCAAAAAGAGGGCCAGAAAAAACACCCTGGCGCCAATGCCATCATGTCTTAACTAGGATTTCCTTCAAGTGCCAACCTTGCACAACATTTCGCTGCGAACCGCGCCTCTTAAAGTGCCCGTGAAGCCGAGCTATGTCAAATTTGCCAAGGGGACCCCCAGCGCGCGTTTTCTGAAATTCTGCAAAGTTGGGACTAGGGGAAACTCCTGCAAAAAGAAGGCCAGAAAAAACACCCTGGCGCCAATGCCATCATGTCCTGACTAACATTTCTTTAAAGTGCCAATCTAGCAGAACATTTTGCTGCAAACCGCGCCTCTTAAAGTGCCCGTGAAGCCAAGCTATGTCAAATTTGCCAAGGGGACCCCCAGCGCGCGTTTTCTGAAATTCTGCAAAGTTGGGACCAGGGGAAACTCCTGCAAAAAGAAGGCCAGAAAAAACACCCTGGCGCCAATGCCATCATGTCCTAACTACAATTTCCTTCAAGTGCCAACCTAGCAGAACATTTTGCTGCAAACCGCGCCTCCCAAAGTGCCCGTGAAGCCCAGCTATGTCAAATTTGCCAAGGGGACCCCCAGCGCGCGTTTTCTGAAATTCTGCAAAGTTGGGACCAGGGGAAACTCCTGCAAAAAGAAGGCCAGAAAAAACACCCTGGCGCCAATGCCATCATGTGCTAATTAGAATTTCCTTGAAGTGTTAACCTAGCAAAACATTTTGCTGCAAACCGCGCCTCACAAAGTGCCCGTGAAGCCGAGCTATGTGAAATTTGCCAAGGGGACCCCCAGCGCGCGTTTTCTGAAATTCTGCAAAGTTGGGACCATGGAAAACTACTGCCAAAAGAAGGCCAAAAAAAAACTCTGGCGCCAATGCCATCATGTCCTTATTAAAATTTCCTTAAAGTGTCAACCTAGCACAACATTTTGCTGCAAACCGCGCCTCTTAAAGTGCCCGTAAAGCCGAGCTATGTCAAATTTGCCATGGGGACCCCAAGCGCGCGTTTTCTGAAATTCTGCAAAGTTTGGACCATGGGAAACTCCTGCAAAAAGAAGGCCAGAAAAAACACCCTGGCGCCAATGCCATCATCTCCTAATTACAATTTCCTTAAACTGCCAACCTAGCAGAAAATTTTGCTGCAAACCGCGCCTCCCAAAGTGCCCGTGAAGCCGAGCTATGTCAAATTTGCCAAGGGGACCCCAGCGCGCGTTTTCTGAAATTCTGCAAAGTTAAGACCAGATGAAGCTTTTGCAAAAAGAGGGCCAGAAAAAACACCCTGGCGCCAATGCCATCATGTCTTAACTAGGATTTCCTTCAAGTGCCAACCTAGCACAACATTTTGCTGCAAACCGCGCCTCTTAAAGTGCCCGTGAAGCCGAGCTATGTCAAATTTGCCAAGGGGACCCCCAGCGCGCGTTTTCTGAAATTCTGCAAAAATAAGACCAGATGAAACTCCTGCAAAAAGAGGGCCAGAAAAAACACCCTGGCGCCAATGCCATCATGTCTTAACTACAATTTCCTTCAAGTGCCAACCTAGCACAACATTTTGCTGCAAACCTCGCCTCTTAAAGTGCCCGTGAAGCCGAGCTATGTCAAATTTGCCAAGGGGACCCCCAGCGCGCGTTTTCTGAAATTCTGCAAAGTTGGGACTAGGGGAAACTCCTGCAAAAAGAAGGCCAGAAAAAACACCCTGGCGCCAATGCCATCATGTCCTGACTAACATTTCTTTAAAGTGCCAACCTAGCAGAACATTTTGATGCAAACTGCGCCTCTTAAAGTGCCCGTGAAGCCGAGCTATGTCAAATTTGCCAAGGAGACCCCCAGCGCGCGTTTTCTGAAATTCTGCAAAGTTGGGACCAGGGGAAACTCCTGCAAAAAGAAGGCCAGAAAAAACACCCTGGCGCCAATGCCATCATGTGCTAATTAGAACTTCCTTGAAGTGCCAACCTAGCAAAACATTTTGCTGCAAACCGCGCCTCCCAAAGTGCTCGTGAAGCCGAGCTATGTCAAATTTGCCAAGGGGACCCCGAGCGCGCGTTTTCTGAAATTCTGCAAAGCTGGGACCAGGGAAAAATACTGAAAAAAGAAGGCCAGAAAAAACACCCTGGTGCCAATGCCATCATGTTCTAACTAAGATTTCCTTAAAGTGCCAACCTAGCATAACATTTTGCTGCAAACCGCGCCTCACAAAGTGCCCGTGAAGCCGAGCTATGTCAAATTTGCCAAGGGGACCCCGAGCGCGCGTTTTCTGAAATTCTGCAAAGCTGGGACCAGGGAAAAATACTGAAAAAAGAACGCCAGAAAAAACACCCTGGTGCCAATGTCATCATGTCCTAACTACGATTTCCTTCAAGTGCCAACCTAGCATAACATTTTGTAGCAAACCGCGCCTCTTAAAGTGCCCGTGAAGCCGAGCTATGTCAAATTTGCCAAGGGGACCCCAAGCGCGCGTTTTCTGAAATTCTGCAAAGTTTGGACCATGGGAAACTCCTGCAAAAAGAAGGCCAGAAAAAACACCCTGGCGCCAATGCCATCATGTCTTAATTACAATTTCCTTGAAGTGCCAACCTAGCAGAACATTTTGCTGCAAACCGCGCCTCCCAAAAAGCCCGTGAAGCCGAGCTATGTCAAATTTGCCAAGGGGACCCCCAGCGCGCGTTTTCTGAAATTCTGCAAAGTTAAGACCAGATGAAGCTTTTGCAAAAAGAGGGCCAGAAAAAACACCCTGGCGCCAATGCGATCATGTCTTAACTAGAATTTCCTTGAAGTGCCAACCTAGCACAACATTTTGCTGCAAACCGCGCCTCTTAAAGTGCCCGTGAAGCCGAGCTATGTCAAATTTGCCAAGGGGACCCCCAGCGCGCGTTTTCTGAAATTCTGCAAAGTTAAGACCAGATAAAACTCCTGCAAAAACAGGGCCAGAAAAAACACCCTGGCGCCAATGCCATCATGTCTTAACTAAAATTTCCTTCAAGTGCCAACCTAGCACAACATTTTGCTGCAAACCGCGCCTCTTAAAGTGCCCGTGAAGCCGAGCTATGTCAAATTTGCCAAGGGGACCCCCAGCGCGCGTTTTCTGAAATTCTGCAAAGTTGGGACTAGGGGAAACTCCTGCAAAAAGAAGGCCAGAAAAAACACCCTGGCGCCAATGCCATCATGTCCTGACTAAGATTTCCTTAAAGTGCCAACCTAGCAGAACATTTTGATGCAAACTGCGCCTCTTAAAGTGCCCGTGAAGCCAAGCTATGTCAAATTTGCCAAGGGGACCCCCAGCGCGCGTTTTCTGAAATTCTGCAAAGTTGGGACCAGGGGAAACTCCTGCAAAAAGAAGGCCAGAAAAAACACCCTGGCGCCAATGCCATCATGTCTTAACTACAATTTCCTTCAAGTGCCAACCTAGCAGAACATTTTGCTGCAAACCGCGCCTCCCAAAGTGCCCGTGAAGCCCAGCTATGTCAAATTTGCCAAGGGGACCCCCAGCGCGCGTTTTCTGAAATTCTGCAAAGTTGGGACCAGGGGAAACTCCTGCAAAAAGAAGGCCAGAAAAAACACCCTGGCGCCAATGCCATCATGTGCTAATTAGAATTTCCTTAAAGTGCCAACCTAGCAAAACATTTTGCTGCAAACCGCGCCTCCCAAAGTGCCCGTGAAGCCGAGCTATGTCAAATTTGCCAAGGGGACCCCGAGCGCGCGTTTTCTGAAATTCTGCAAAGCTGGGACCAGGGAAAAATACTGAAAAAAGAAGGCCAGAAAAAACACCCTGGTGCCAATGCCATCATGTTCTAACTAAGATTTCCTTAAAGTGCCAACCTAGCATAACATTTTGCTGCAAACCGCGCCTCAAAAAGTGCCCGTGAAGCCGAGCTATGTGAAATTTGCCAAGGGGACCCCCAGCGCGCGTTTTCTGAAATTCTGCAAAGTTGGGACCAGGGGAAACTCCTGCAAAAAGAAGGCCAGAAAAAACACCCTGGCGCCAATGTCATCATATCCTAACTACGATTTCCTTCAAGTGCCAACCTAGCAGAACATTTTGCTGCAAACTGCGCCTCTTAAAGTGCCCGTGAAGCCGAGCTATGTCAAATTAGCCAAGGGGACTCCCAGCGCGCGTTTTCTGCAATTCTGCAAAGTTGGGACCATGGAAAACTACTGCCAAAAGAAGGCCAAAAAAAAACCCTGGCGCCAATGCCATCATGTCCTTATTAAAATTTCCTTAAAGTGTCAACCTAGCACAACATTTTGCTGCAAACCGCGCCTCTTAAAGTGCCCGTGAAGCCGAGCTATGTCAAATTTGCCAAGGGGACCCCAAGCGCGCGTTTTCTGAAATTCTGCAAAGTTTGGACCATGGGAAACTCCTGCAAAAAGAAGGCCAGAAAAAACACCCTGGCGCCAATGCCATCATGTCCTAATTACAATTTCCTTGAAGTGCCAACCTAGCAGAACATTTTGCTGCAAACCGCGCCTCCCAAAAAGCCCGTGAAGCCGAGCTATGTCAAATTTGCCAAGGGGACCCCCAGCGCGCGTTTTCTGAAATTCTGCAAAGTTAAGACCAGATGAAGCTTTTGCAAAAAGAGGGCCAGAAAAAACACCCTGGCGCCAATGCGATCATGTCTTAACTAGAATTTCCTTCAAGTGCCAACCTAGCACAACATTTTGCTGCAAACCGCGCCTCTTAAAGTGCCCGTGAAGCCGAGCTATGTCAAATTTGCCAAGGGGACCCCCAGCGCGCGTTTTCTGAAATTCTGCAAAGTTAAGACCAGATAAAACTCCTGCAAAAAGAGGGCCAGAAAAAACACCCTGGCGCCAATGCCATCATGTCTTAACTAAAATTTCCTTCAAGTGCCAACCTAGCACAACATTTTGCTGCAAACCGCGCCTCTTAAAGTGCCCGTGAAGCCGAGCTATGTCAAATTTGCCAAGGGGACCCCCAGCGCGCGTTTTCTGAAATTCTGCAAAGTTGGGACTAGGGGAAACTCCTGCAAAAAGAAGGCCAGAAAAAACACCCTGGCGCCAATGCCATCATGTCCTGACTCAGATTTCCTTAAAGTGCCAACCTAGCAGAACATTTTGATGCAAACTGCGCCTCTTAAAGTGCCCGTGAAGCCAAGCTATGTCAAATTTGCCAAGGGGACCCCCAGCGCGCGTTTTCTGAAATTCTGCAAAGTTGGGACCAGGGGAAACTCCTGCAAAAAGAAGGCCAGAAAAAACACCCTGGCGCCAATGCCATCATGTCTTAACTACAATTTCCTTCAAGTGCCAACCTAGCAGAACATTTTGCTGCAAACCGCGCCTCCCAAAGTGCCCGTGAAGCCCAGCTATGTCAAATTTGCCAAGGGGACCCCCAGCGCGCGTTTTCTGAAATTCTGCAAAGTTGGGACCAGGGGAAACTCCTGCAAAAAGAAGGCCAGAAAAAACACCCTGGCGCCAATGCCATCATGTGCTAATTAGAATTTCCTTAAAGTGCCAACCTAGCAAAACATTTTGCTGCAAACCGCGCCTCCCAAAGTGCCCGTGAAGCCGAGCTATGTCAAATTTGCCAAGGGGACCCCGAGCGCGCGTTTTCTGAAATTCTGCAAAGCTGGGACCAGGGAAAAATACTGAAAAAAGAAGGCCAGAAAAAACACCCTGGTGCCAATGCCATCATGTTCTAACTAACATTTCCTTAAAGTGCCAACCTAGCATAACATTTTGCTGCAAACCGCGCCTCAAAAAGTGCCCGTGAAGCCGAGCTATGTGAAATTTGCCAAGGGGACCCCCAGCGCGCGTTTTCTGAAATTCTGCAAAGTTGGGACCAGGGGAAACTCCTGCAAAAAGAAGGCCAGAAAAAACACCCTGGCGCCAATGTCATCATATCCTAACTACGATTTCCTTCAAGTGCCAACCTAGCAGAACATTTTGCTGCAAACTGCGCCTCTTAAAGTGCCCGTGAAGCCGAGCTATGTCAAATTTGCCAAGGGGACCCCCAGCGCGCGTTTTCTGAAATTCTGCAAAGTTGGGACCATGGAAAACTACAGCCAAAAGAAGGCCAAAAAAAACCCTGGCGCCAATGCCATCATGTCCTTATTAAAATTTCCTTAAAGTGTCAACCTAGCACAACATTTTGCTGCAAACCGCGCCTCTTAAAGTGCCCGTGAAGCCGAGCTATGTCAAATTTGCCAAGGGGACCCCAAGCGCGCGTTTTCTGAAATTCTGCAAAGTTTGGACCATGGGAAACTCCTGCAAAAAGAAGGCCAGAAAAAACACCCTGGCGCCAATGCCATCATGTTCTAATTACAATTTCCTTGAAGTGCCAACCTAGCAGAACATTTTGCTGCAAACCGCGCCTCCCAAACTGCCCGTGAAGCCGAGCTATGTCAAATTTGCCAAGGGGACCCCCAGCGCGCGTTTTCTGAAATTCTGCAAAGTTAAGACCACATGAAGCTTTTGCAAAAAGAGGGCCAGAAAAAACACCCTGGCGCCAATGCCATCATGTCTTAACTAAAATTTCCTTCAAGTGCCAACCGAGCACAACATTTTGCTGCAAACCGCGCCTCTTAAAGTGCCCGTGAAGCCGAGCTATGTCAAATTTGCCAAGGGGACCCCCAGCGCGCGTTTTCTGAAATTCTGCAAAGTTAAGACCAGATGAAACTCCTGCAAAAAGAGGGCCAAAAAAAACACCCTGGCGCCAATGCCATCATGTCTTAACTAGGATTTCCTTCAAGTGCCAACCTAGCACAACATTTTGCTGCAAACCGCGCTTCTTGAAGTGCCCGTGAAGCCGAGCTATGTGAAATTTGCCAAGGGGACCCCCAGCGCGCGTTTTCTGAAATTCTGCAAAGTTGGGACCAGGGGAAACTCCTGCAAAAAGAAGGCCAGAAAAAACACCCTGGCGCCAATGTCATCATGTCCTAACTACGATTTCCTTCAAGTGCCAACCTAGCACAACATTTTGCTGCAAACTGCGCCTCTTAAAGTGCCCGTGAAGCCGAGCTATGTCAAATTTGCCAAGGGGACCCCCAGCGCGCGTTTTCTGAAATTCTGCAAAGTTGGGACCATGGAAAACTACTGCCAAAAGAAGGCCAAAAAAAAACCCTGGCGCCAATGCCATCATGTCCTTATTAAAATTTCCTTAAAGTGTCAACCTAGCACAACATTTTGCTGCAAACCGCGCCTCTTAAAGTGCCCGTGAAGCCGAGCTATGTCAAATTTGCCAAGGGAAACCCAAGCGCGCGTTTTCTGAAATTCTGCAAAGTTTAGACCATGGGAAACTCCTGCAAAAAGAAGGCCAGAAAAAACACCATGGCGCCAATGCCATCATGTCCTAACTACAATTTCCTTAAAGTGCCAACCTAGCACAACATTTTGCTGCAAACCGAGCCTCCCAAAGTGCCCGTGAAGCCGAGCTATGTCAAATTTGCCAAGAGGACCCCCAGCGCGCGTTTTCTAAAATTCTGCAAAGTTAAGACCAGATGAAACTTTTGCAAAAAGAGGGCCAGAAAAAACACCCTGGCGCCAATGCCATCATGTCTTAACTAAAATTTCCTTTAAGCGCCAACCTAGCAGAACATTTTGCTGCAAACCGCGCCTCTTAAAGTGCCCGTGAAGCCGAGCTATGTCAAATTTGCCAAGGGGACCCCCAGCGCGCGTTTTCTGAAATTCTGCAAAGTTGGGACCAGGGGAAACTCCTGCAAAAAGAAGGCCAGAAAAAACACCCTGGCGCCAATGCCATCATGTCCTGACTAAAATTTCCTTAAAGTGCCAACCTAGCAGAACATTTTGCTGCAAACCGCGCCTCTTAAAGTGCCCGTGAAGCCGAGCTATGTGAAATTTGCCAAGGGGACCCCCAGCGCAAGTTTTCTGAAATTCTGCAAAGTTGGGACCAGGAAAACCTACTGCAAAAAGGAGGCCAGAAAAAAACCCTGGCGCATATGCCATCATGTCGTAACTAAGAATTCCTTAAAGTGCCAACCTAGCAAAACATTTTGCTGCAAACCGCGCTTCCCAAAGTGCCGGTGAAGCCGAGCTATGTCAAATTTGCCAAGGGGACCCCCAGCGCGCGTTTTCTGAAATTCTGCAAAGTTGGGACCAGGGGAAACTCCTGCAAAAAGAAGGCCAGAAAAAACACCCTGGCGCCAATGCCATCATGTGCTAATTAGAATTTCCTTGAAGTGCCAACCTAGCAAAACATTTTGCTGCAAACCGCGCCTCCCAAAGTGCCGGTGAAGCCGAGCTATGTCAAAATTGCCAAGGGGACCCCGAGCGCGCGTTTTCTGAAATTCTGCAAAGCTGGGACCAGGGAAAAATACTGCAAAAAGAAGGCCAGAAAAAACACCCTGGCGCCAACGCCATCATGTTGTAACTACGATTTCCTTCAAGTGCCAACCTAGCAAAACATTTTGTTGCAAACCGCGCCTCCCAAAGTGCCCGTGAAGCCGAGCTATGTGAAATTTGCCAAGGGGACCCCCAGCGCGCGTTTTCTGAAATTCTGCAAAGTTGGGACCAGGGGAAACTCCTGCAAAAAGAAGGCCAGAAAAAACACCCTGGCGCCAATGCCATCATGTCCTAACTACGATTTCCTTCAAGTGCCAACCTAGCAGAACATTTTGCTGAAAACCGCGCCTCCCAAAGTGCCCGTGAAGCTGAGCTATGTCAAATTTGCCAAGGGGACCCCCAGCGCGCGTTTTCTGAAATTCTCCAAAGTTGGGACTAGGGGAAACTCCTGCAAAAAGAAGGCCAGAAAAAACACCCTGGCGCCAATGCCATCATGTCCTTACTAAAATTTCCTTAAAGTGTCAACCTATTAGAACATTTTGCTGCAAACCGCGCCTCCCAAAGTGCCCGTGAAGCCGAGCTATGTCAAATTTGCCAAGGGGACCCCCAGCGTGCGTTTTCTGAAATTCTGCAAAGTTAAGACCAGATGAAACTCCTGCAAAAAGAGGGCCAGAAAAAACACCCTGGCGCCAATGCCATCATGTCTTAACTTAAATTTCCTTCAAGTGCCAACCTAGCACAACATTTTGCTGCAAACCGCGCCTCTTAAAGTGCCCGTAAAGCCGAGCTATGTCAAATTTGCCAAGGGGACCCCCAGCGCGCGTTTTCTGAAATTCTGCAAAGTTGGGACCAGGGGAAACTCCTGCAAAAAGAAGGCCAGAAAAAACACCCTGGTGCCAATACCATCATGTCCAGACTAAAATTTCCTTAAAGTGCCAACCTAGCAGAACATTTTGCTGCAAACCGCACCTCTTAAAGTGCCCGTGAAGCCGAGCTATCTCAAATTTGCCAAGGGGACCCCCAGCGCGCGTTTTCTGAAATTCTGCAAAGTTGGGACCAGGAAAAACTACTGCAAAAAGAAGGCCAGAAAAAAACCCTGGCGCCAATGCCATCATGTCCTAACTAGAAATTCCTAAAAGTGCCAACCTAGCAGAACATTTTGCTGCAAACCGCGCCTCCCAAAGTGCCCGTGAAGCCAGGCTATGTCAAATTTGCCAAGGGGACCCCCAGCGCGCGTTTTCTGAAATTCTGCAAAGTTGGGACTACGGGAAACTCCTGCAAAAAGAAGGCCAGAAAAAACACCCTGGCGCCAATGCCATCATGTCCTAATTACAATTTCCTTCAAGTGCCAACCTAGCAGAACATTTTGCTGCAAACCGCGCCTCCCAAAGTGCCCGTGAAGCCAAGCTATGTGAAATTTGCCAAGGGGACCCCCAGCGCGCGTTTTCTGAAATTCTGCAAAGTTGGGACCAGGGGAAACTCCTGCAAAAAGAAGGCCACAAAAAACACCCTGGCGCCAATGCCATCATGTGCTAATTAAAGTTTCCTTAAAGTGCCAACCTAGCAAAACATTTTGCTGCAAACCGCGCCTCCCAAAGTGCCCGTGAAGCCGAGCTATGTCAAATTTGCCAAGGGGACCCCGAGCGCGCGTTTTCTGAAATTCTGCAAAGCTGGGACCAGGGAAAAATACTGCAAAAAGAAGGCCAGAAAAAACACCCTGGCGCCAATGTCATCATGTTTTAACTAAGATTTCCTTAAAGTGCCAACCTAGCATAACATTTTGCTGCAAACCGCGCCTCCCAAAGTGCCCGTGAAGCCGAGGTATGTGAAATTTGCCAAGGGGACCCCCAGCGCGCGTTTTCTGAAATTCTGCAAAGTTAAGACCAGGGGAAACTCCTGCAAAAAGAAGGCCAGAAAAAACACCCTGACGCCAATGCCATCATGTCTTAACTACAATTTCCTTCAAGTGCCAACCTAGCAGAACATTTTGCTGCAAACCGCGCCTCTTAAAGTGCCCGTGAAGCCGAGCTATGTCAAATTTGCCAAGGGGACCCCCAGCGCGCGTTTTCTGAAAGTCTGCAAAGTTGGGACCATGGAAAACTACTGCAAAAAGAAGGCCAGAAAAAACCCCCTGGCGCCAATGCCATCATGTTCTAACTAAGATTTCCTTAAAGTGCCAACCTAGCATAACATTTTGCTGCAAACCGCGCCTCCCAAAGTGCCCGTGAAGCCGAGCTATGTGAAATTTGCCAAGGGGACCCCCAGCGCGCGTTTTCTGAAATTCTGCAAAGTTAAGACCAGATGAAACTCCTGCAAAAAGAGGGCCAGAAAAAACACCCTGGCGCCAATGCCATCATGTCTTAACTAAAACTTCCTTCAAGTGCCAACCTAGCACAACATTTTGCTGCAAACCGCGCCTCTTAAAGTGCCCGTGAAGCCGAGCTATGTCAAATTTGCCAAGGGGACCCCCAGCGGGCGTTTTCTGAAATTCTGCAAAGTTGGGACCATGGAAAACTATTGCAAAAAGAAGGCCAGAAAAAACACCCTGGCGCCAATGCCATCATGTCCTTACTAAAATTTCCTTAAAGTGTCAACCTATTAGAACATTTTGCTGCAAACCGCGCCTCCCAAAGTGCCCGTGAAGCCGAGCTATGTCAAATTTGCCAAGGGGACCCCCAGCGCGCGTTTTCTGAAATTCTGCAAAGTTGGGACCAGGAAAAACTACTGCAAAAAGAAGGCCAGAAAAAAACCCTGGCGCATATGCCATCATGTTCTAACTAGCAATTCCTTAAAGTGCCAACCTAGCAGAACATTTTGCTGAAAACCGCGCCTCCCAAAGTGCCCGTGAAGCTGAGCTATGTCAAATTTGCCAAGGGGACCCCCAGCGCGCGTTTTCTGAAATTCTGCAAAGTTGGGACTAGGGGAAACTCCTGCAAAAAGAAGGCCAGAAAAAACACCCTGGCGCCAATGCCATCATGTCCTTACTAAAATTTCCTTAAAGTGTCAACCTATTAGAACATTTTGCTGCAAACCGCGCCTCCCAAAGTGCCCGTGAAGCCGAGCTATGTCAAATTTGCCAAGGGGACCCCCAGCGTGCGTTTTCTGAAATTCTGCAAAGTTAAGACCAGATGAAACTCCTGCAAAAAGAGGGCCAGAAAAAACACCCTGGCGCCAATGCCATCATGTCTTAACTTAAATTTCCTTCAAGTGCCAACCTAGCACAACATTTTGCTGCAAACCGCGCCTCTTAAAGTGCCCGTAAAGCCGAGCTATGTCAAATTTGCCAAGGGGACCCCCAGCGCGCGTTTTCTGAAATTCTGCAAAGTTGGGACCAGGGGAAACTCCTGCAAAAAGAAGGCCAGAAAAAACACCCTGGTGCCAATACCATCATGTCCAGACTAAAATTTCCTTAAAGTGCCAACCTAGCAGAACATTTTGCTGCAAACCGCACCTCTTAAAGTGCCCGTGAAGCCGAGCTATCTCAAATTTGCCAAGGGGACCCCCAGCGCGCGTTTTCTGAAATTCTGCAAAGTTGGGACCAGGAAAAACTACTGCAAAAAGAAGGCCAGAAAAAAACCCTGGCGCCAATGCCATCATGTCCTAACTAGAAATTCCTAAAAGTGCCAACCTAGCAGAACATTTTGCTGCAAACCGCGCCTCCCAAAGTGCCCGTGAAGCCAGGCTATGTCAAATTTGCCAAGGGGACCCCCAGCGCGCGTTTTCTGAAATTCTGCAAAGTTGGGACTACGGGAAACTCCTGCAAAAAGAGGGCCAGAAAAAACACCCTGGCGCCAATGCCATCATGTCCTAATTACAATTTCCTTCAAGTGCCAACCTAGCAGAACATTTTGCTGCAAACCGCGCCTCCCAAACTGCCCGTGAAGCCGAGCTATGTCAAATTTGCCAAGGGGACCCCCAGCGCGCGTTTTCTGAAATTCTGCAAAGTTGGGACCAGGGGAAACTCCTGCAAAAAGAAGGCCAGAAAAAACACCCTGGCGCCAATGCCATCATGTGCTAATTAGAATTTCCTTAAAGTGCCAACCTAGCAAAACATTTTGCTGCAAACCGCGCCTCCCAAAGTGCCCGTGAAGCCGAGCTATGTCAAATTTGCCAAGGGGACCCCGAGCGCGCGTTTTCTGAAATTCTGCAAAGCTGGGACCAGGGAAAAATACTGCAAAAAGAAGGCCAGAAAAAACACCCCGGCGCCAATGCCATCATGTTCTAACTAACATTTCCTTAAAGTGCCAACCTAGCATAACATTTTGCTGCAAACCGCGCCTCCCAAAGTGCCCGTGAAGCCGAGCTATGTGAAATTTGCCAAGGGGACCCCCAGCGCGCGTTTTCTGAAATTCTGCAAAGTTAAGACCAGGGGAAACTCCTGCAAAAAGAAGGCCAGAAAAAACACCCTGGCGCCAATGCCATCATGTCTTAACTACAATTTCCTTCAAGTGCCAACCTAGCAGAACATTTTGCTGCAAACCGCGCCTCTTAAAGTGCCCGTGAAGCCGAGCTATGTCAAATTTGCCAAGGGGACCCCCAGCGCGCGTTTTCTGAAATTCTGCAAAGTTGGGACCACGGAAAACTACTGCAAAAAGAAGGGCAGAAAAAACCCCCTGGCGCCAATGCCATCATGTCGTTACTAAAATTTCCTTAAAGTGTGAACCTATTAAAACATTTTGCTGCAAACCGGGCCTCCCAAAGTGCCCGTGAAGCCGAGCTATGTCAAATTTGCCAAGGGGACCCCCAGCGCGCGTTTTCTGAAATTCTGCAAAGTTAAGACCAGATGAAACTCCTGCAAAAAGAGGGCCAGAAAAAACACCCTGGCGCCAATGCCATCATGTCTTAACTATAACTTCCTTCAAGTGCCAACCTAGCACAACATTTTGCTGCAAACCGCGCCTCTTAAAGTGCCCGTGAAGCCGAGCTATGTCAAATTTGCCAAGGGGACCCCCAGCGCGCGTTTTCTGAAATTCTGCAAAGTTGGGACCAGGGGAAACTCCTGCAAAAAGAAGGCCAGAAAAAACACCCTGGCGCCAATGTCATCATGTCCTGACTAGAATTTCCTTAAAGTGCCAACCTAGCAGAACATTTTGCTGGAAACCGCGCCTCTTAAAGTGCCTGTAAAGCCGAGCTATGTCAAATTTGCCAAGGGGACCCCGAGCGCGCGTTTTCTGAAATTCTGCAAAGCTAGGACCAGGGAAAAATACTGCAAAAAGAAGGCCAGAAAAAACACCCTGGCGCCAATGCCATCATGTTTTAACTACGATTTCCTTCAAGTGCCAACCTAGCAGAACACTTTGTTGCAAACCGCGCCTCCCAAAGTGCCCGTGAAGCCGAGCTATGTGAAATTTGCCAAGGGGACCCCCAGCGCGCGTTTTCTGAAATTCTGCAAAGTTGGGACCAGGGGAAACTCCTGCAAAAAGAAGGCCAGAAAAAACACCCTGGCGCCAATGCCATCATGTCCTAACTACAATTTCCTTCAAGTGCCAACCTAGCAGAACATTTTGCTGCAAACCGCGCCTCTTAAAGTGCCCGTGAAGCCGAGCTATGTCAAATTTGCCAAGGGGACCCCCAGCGCGCGTTTTCTGAAATTCTGCAAAGTTGGGACCATGGAAAACTACTGCAAAAAGAAGGCCAGAAAAAACACCCTGGCGCCAATGCCATCATGTCCTTACTAAAATTTCCTTAAAGTGTTAACCTATTAGAACATTTTGCTGCAAACCGCGCCTCCCAAAGTGCCCGTGAAGCCGAGCTATGTCAAATTTGCCAAGGGGACCCCCAGCGTGCGTTTTCTGAAATTCTGCAAAGTTAAGACCAGATGAAACTCCTGCAAAAAGAGGGCCAGAAAAAACACCCTGGCGCCAATGCCATCATGTCTTAACTACGATTTCCTTCAAGTGCCAACCTAGCACAACATTTTGCTGCAAACCGCGTCTCTTAAAGTGCCCGTAAAGCCGAGCTATGTAAAATTTGCCAAGGGGACCCCCAGCGCGCGTTTTCTGAAATTCTGCAAAGTTGGGACCAGGAAAAACTACTGCAAAAAGAAGGCCAGAAAAAAACCCTGGCGCATATGCCATCATGTTCTAACTAGCAATTCCTTAAAGTGCCAACCTAGCAGAACATTTTGCTGCAAACCGCGCCTCCCAAAGTGCCCGTGAAGCCAGGCTATGTCAAATTTGCCAAGGGGACCCCCAGCGCGCGTTTTCTGAAATTCTGCAAAGTTGGGACCAGGAAAAACTACTGCAAAAAGAAGGCCAGAAAAAAACCCTCGCGCATATGCCATCATGTTCTAACTAGCAATTCCTTAAAGTGCCAACCTAGCAGAACATTTTGCTGCAAACCGCGCCTCCCAAAGTGCCCGTGAAGCCAGGCTATGTCAAATTTGCCAAGGGGACCCCCAGCGCGCGTTTTCTGAAATTCTGCAAAGTTGGGACCAGGGGAAACTCCTGCAAAAAGAAGGCCAGAAAAAACACCCTGGTGCCAATACCATCATGTCCTGACTAGAATTTCCTTAAATTGCCAACCTAGCAGAACATTTTGCTGCAAACCGCGCCTCTTAAAGTGCCCGTGAAGCCGAGCTATCTCAAATTTGCCAAGGGGACCCCCAGCGCGCGTTTTCTGAAATTCTGCAAAGTTGGGACCAGGAAAAACTACTGCAAAAAGAAGGCCAGAAAAAACACCCTGGCGCCAATGCCATCATGTCCTAATTACAATTTCCTTCAAGTGCCAACCTAGCAGAACATTTTGCTGCAAACCGCGCCTCCCAAAGTGCCCGTGAAGCCGAGCTATGTGAAATTTGCCAAGGGGACCCCCAGCGCGCGTTTTCTGAAATTCTGCAAAGTTGGGACCAGGGGAAACTCCTGCAAAAAGAAGGCCAGAAAAAACACCCTGGCGCCAGTGCCATCATGTGCTAATTAGAATTTCCTTGAAGTGCCAACCTAGCAAAACATTTTGCTGCAAACCGCGCCTCCCAAAGTGCCCGTGAAGCCGAGCTATGTCAAATTTGCCAAGGGGACCCCGAGCGCGCGTTTTCTGAAATTCTGCAAAGCTGGGACCAGGGAAAAATACTGCAAAAAGAAGGCCAGAAAAAACACCCTGGCGCCAATGCCATCATGTTCTAACTAAGATTTCCTTAAAGTGCTAACCTAGCATAACATTTTGCTGCAAACCGCGCCTCCCAAAGTGCCCGTGAAGCCGAGCTATGTGAAATTTGCCAAATTGACCCCCAGCGCGCGTTTTCTGAAATTCTGCAAAGTTAAGACCAGGGGAAACTCCTGCAAAAAGAAGGCCAGAAAAAACACCCTGGCGCCAATGCCATCATGTCTTAACTACAATTTCCTTCAAGTGCCAACCTAGCAGAACATTTTGCTGCAAACCGCGCCTCTTAAAGTGCCCGTGAAGCCGAGCTATGTCAAATTTGCCAAGGGGACCCCCAGCGCGCGTTTTCTGAAATTCTGCAAAGTTGGGACCATGGAAAACTACTGCAAAAAGAAGGCCAGAAAAAACACCCTGGCGCCAATGCCATCATGTCCTTACTAAAATTTCCTTAAAGTGTCGACCTATTAGAACATTTTGCTGCAAACCGCGCCTCCCAAAGTGCCCGTGAAGCCAAGCTATGTCAAATTTGCCAAGGGGACCCCCAGCGTGCGTTTTCTGAAATTCTGCAAAGTTAAGACCAGATGAAACTCCTGCAAAAAGAGGGCCAGAAAAAACACCCTGGCGCCAATGCGATCATGTCTTAACTACGATTTCCTTCAAGTGCCAACCTAGCACAACATTTTGCTGCAAACCGCGCCTCTTAAAGTGCCCGTAAAGCCGAGCTATGTCAAATTTGCCAAGAGGACCCCCAGCGCGCGTTTTCTGAAATTCTGCAAAGTTGGGACCAGGAAAAACTACTGCAAAAAGAAGGCCAGAAAAAAACCCTGGCGCATATGCCATCATGTCCTAACTAGCAATTCCTTAAAGTGCCAACCTAGCAGAACATTTTGCTGCAAACCGCGCCTCCCAAAGTGCCCGTGAAGCCGAGCTATGTCAAATTTGCCAAGGGGACCCCCAGCGCGCGTTTTCTGAAATTCTGCAAAGTTGGGACCAGGAAAAACTACTGCAAAAAGAAGGCCAGAAAAAAACCCTGGCGCATATGCCATCATGTCCTAACTAGCAATTCCTTAAAGTGCCAACCTAGCAGAACATTTTGCTGCAAACCGCGCCTCCCAAAGTGCCCGTGAAGCCGAGCTATGTCAAATTTGCCAAGGGGACCCCCAGCGCGCGTTTTCTGAAATTCTGCAAAGTTGGGACTAGGGGAAACCCCTGCAAAAAGAAGGCCAGAAAAAACACCCTGGCGCCAATGCCATCATGTCCTTACTAAAATTTCCTTAAAGTGTCAACCTATTAGAACATTTTGCTGCAAACCGCGCCTCCCAAAGTGCCCGTGAAGCCGAGCTATGTCAAATTTGCCAAGGGGACCCCCAGCGTGCGTTTTCTGAAATTCTGCAAAGTTAAGACCAGATGAAACTCCTGCAAAAAGAGGGCCAGAAAAAAACACCCTGGCGCCAATGCCATCATGTCTTAACTTAAATTTCCTTCAAGTGCCAACCCAGCACAACATTTTGCTGCAAACCGCGCCTCTTAAAGTGCCCGTAAAGCCGAGCTATGTCAAATTTGCCAAGGGGACCCCCATCGCGCGTTTTCTGAAATTCTGCAAAGTTGGGACTAGGGGAAACTCCTGCAAAAAGAAGGCCAGAAAAAACACCCTGGTGCCAATGCCATCATGTCCTGACTAGAATTTCCTTAAAGTGCCAACCTAGCAGAACATTTTGCTGCAAACCGCGCCTCTTAAAGTGCCCGTGAAGCCGAGCTATCTCAAATTTGCCAAGGGGACCCCCAGCGCGCGTTTTCTGAAATTCTGCAAAGTTGGGACCAGGAAAAACTACTGCAAAAAGAAGGCCAGAAAAAAACCCTGGCGCCAATGCCATCATGTCCTAACTAGAAATTCCTAAAAGTGCCAACCTAGCAGAACATTTTGCTGCAAACCGCGCCTCTCAAAGTGCCCGTGAAGCCAGGCTATGTCAAATTTGCCAAGGGGACCCCCAGCGCGCGTTTTCTGAAATTCTGCAAAGTTGGGACTACGGGAAACTCCTGCAAAAAGAAGGCCAGAAAAAACACCCTGGCGCCAATGCCATCATGTGCTAATTAGAATTTCCTTAAAGTGCCAACCTAGCAAAACATTTTGCTGCAAACCGCGCCTCCCAAAGTGCCCGTGAAGCCGAGCTATGTCAAATTTGCCAAGGGGACCCCGAGCGCGCGTTTTCTGAAATTCTGCAAAGCTGGGACCAGGGAAAAATACTGCAAAAAGAAGGCCAGAAAAAACACCCTGGCGCCAATGCCGTCATGTTCTAACTAAGATTTCCTTAAAGTGCCAACCTAGCATAACATTTTGCTGCAAACCGCGCCTCCCAAAGTGCCCGTGAAGCCGAGCTATGTGAAATTTGCCAAGGGGACCCCCAGCGCGCGTTTTCTGAAATTCTGCAAAGTTAAGACCAGGGGAAACTCCTGCAAAAAGAAGGCCAGAAAAAACACCCTGGCGCCAATGCCACCATGTCTTAACTACAATTTCGTTCAAGTGCCAACATAGCAGAACATTTTGCTGCAAACCGCGCCTCTTAAAGTGCCCGTGAAGCCGAGCTATGTCAAATTTGCCAAGGGGACCCCCAGCGCGCGTTTTCTGAAATTCTGCAAAGTTGGGACCACGGAAAACTACTGCAAAAAGAAGGCCAGAAAAAACCCCCTGGCGCCAATGCCATCATGTCCTTACTAAAATTTCCTTAAAGTGTGAACCTATTAGAACATTTTGCTGCAAACCGGGCCTCCCAAAGTGCCCGTGAAGCCGAGCTATGTCAAATTTGCCAAGGGGACCCCCAGCGCGCGTTTTCTGAAATTCTGCAAAGTTAAGACCAGATGAAACTCCTGCAAAAAGAGGGCCAGAAAAAACACCCTGGCGCCAATGCCATCATGTCTTAACTAAAACTTCCTTCAAGTGCCAACCTAGCACAACATTTTGCTGCAAACCGCGCCTCCTAAAGTGCCCGTGAAGCCGAGCTATGTCAAATTTGCCAAGGGGACCCCCAGCGCGCGTTTTCTGAATTTCTGCAAAGTTGGGACCAGGGGAAACTCCTGCAAAAAGAAGGCCAGAAAAAAAACCCTGGCGCCAATGTTATCATGTCCTGACTAGAATTTCCTTAAGGTGCCAACCTAGCAGAACATTTTGCTGCAAACCGCGCCTCTTAAAGTGCCTGTAAAGCCGAGCTATGTGAAATTTGCCAAGGGGACCCCCAGCGCGCGTTTTCTGAAATTCTGCAAAGTTGGGACCAGGGAAAACTACTGCAAAAAGAAGGCCAGAAAAATAACCCTGGCGCCAATGCCATCATGTCCTAACTAGCATTTCCTTGAAGTGCCAACCTAGCAAAACATTTTGCTGCAAACCGCGCCTCCCGAAGTGCCCGTGAAGCCGAGCTATTTCACATTTGCCAAGGGGACCCCCAGCGCGCGTTTTCTGAAATTTTGCAAAGATAGGACCAGGGGAAACTCCTGCAAAAAGAAGGCCAGAAAAATCACCCTGGTGCCAATGCCATCATGTCCTAACTAAAATGTCCTTGAAGTGCCAATCTAGCAGATCATTTTGCTGCAAACCGCGCCTACCAAAGTGCCCGTGAAGCCGAGCTATGTCAAATTTGCCAAGGGGACCCCCAGCGCGCGTTTTCTGAAATTCTGCAAAGTTGGGACCAGGGAAAACAACTGCAAAAAAAAGGCCAGAAAAATCACCCTGGTGCCAATGCCATCATGTCGTAACTAAAATTTCCTTCAAGTGCCAACCTAGCACAACATTTTGCTGCAAACCGCGCCTCTTAAAGTGCCCGTGAAGCCGAGCTATGTCAAATTTGCCAAGGGGACCCCCAGCGCGCGTTTTCTGAAATTCTGCAAAGTTAAGACCAGGGGAAACTCCTGCAAAAAGAAGGCCAGAAAAAACACCCTCGCGCCAATGTCATCATGTCCTGACTACAATTTCCTTAAAGTGCCAACCTAGCAGAACATTTTGCTGCAAACCGCGCCTCTTAAAGTGCCTGTAAAGCCGAGCTATGTCAAATTTGCCAAGGGGACCCCCAGCGCGCGTTTTCTGAAATTCTGCAAAGTTAGGACCAGGAAAAACTACTGCAAAAAGAAGGCCAGAAAAAAACCCTGGCGCATATGCCATCATGTCATAACTAGGAATTCCTTAAAGTGCCAACCTAGCAGAACATTTTGCTGCAAACCGCGCGTCCCAAAGTGCCCGTGAAGCCGAGCTATGTCAAATTTGCCAAGGGGACCCCCAGCGCGCGTTTTCTGAAATTCTGCAAAGTTGGGACTAGGGGAAACTCCTGCAAAAAGAAGGCCAGAAAAAACACCCTGGCGCCAATGCCATCATGTCCTAACTAAAATTCGTTTAAAGTGCCAATCTAGCAGAACATTTTGCTGCAAACCGCGCCTCTTAAAGTGCCCGTGAAGCCAAGCTATGTCAAATTTGCCAAGGGGACCCGCAGCGCTTGTTTTCTGAAATTCTGCAAAGTTGGGACCAGGGGAAACTCCTGCAAAAAGAACGCCAGAAAAAACACCCTGGCGCCAATGCCATCATGTCCTGACTAGAATTTCCTTAAAGTGCCAACCTAGCAGAACATTTTGCTGCAAACTGCGCCTCTTAAAGTGCCCGTGAAGCCGAGCTATGTCAAATTTTCCAAGGGGACCCCCAGCGCGCGTTTTCTGAAATTCTGCAAAGTTGGGACTAGGGGAAACTCCTGCAAAAAGAAGGCCAGAAAAAACACCCTGGCGCTAATGCCATCATGTCCTAACTAAGATTTCTTTAAAGTGCCAACCTAGCAGAACATTTTGCTGCAAACCGCGCCTCTTAAAGTGCCCGTGAAGCCAAGCTATGTCAAATTTGCCAAGGGGACCCGCAGCGCGCGTTTTCTGAAATTCTGCAAAGTTGGCACCAGGGGAAACTCCTTTAAAAAGAAGGCCAGAAAAAACACCCTGGCGCCAATGCCATCATGTCATAACTACAATTTCCTTCAAGTGCCAACCTAGCACAACATTTTGCTGCAAACCGCGCCTCCCAAAGTGCCCGTGAAGCCGAGCTATGTGAAATTTGCCAAGGGGACCCCCATCGCGCGTTTTCTGAAATTCTGCAAAGTTGGGACCAGGGGAAACTCCTGCAAAAAGAAGGCCAGAAAAAACACCCTGGCGCCACTGCCATCATGTGCTATTTAAGATTTCCTTAAAGTGCCAACCTAGCAAAACATTTTGCTGCAAACCGCGCCTCTTAAAGTGCCCGTGAAGCCGAGCTATGTCAAATTTGCCAAGGGGACCCCCAGCGCGCGTTTTCTGAAATTCTGCAAAGTTGGGACCAGGGGAAACTACTGCAAAAAGAAGGCCAGAAAAAACACCCTGGCGCTAATGCCATCATGTTTTGACTACCATTTCGTTGAAGTGCCAAGCTAGCAGAACATTTTGCTGCAAACCGCGCCCCCCAAAGTGCCCGTGAAGCCGAGCTATGTCAAATTTGCCAAGGGGAGCCCCAGCGCGCGTTTTCTGAAATTCTGCAAAAATGGGACCAGGGGAAACTACTGCAAAAAGAAGGCCAGAAAAAACACCCTGGCGCTAATGCCATCATGTTTTGACTACCATTTCCTTGAAGTGCCAACCTAGCAGAACATTTTGCTGCGAACCGCGCCTCTTAAAGTGCCCGTGAAGCCGAGCTATGTCAAATTTGCCAAGGGGACCCCCAGCGCGCGTTTTCTGAAATTCTGCAAAGTTGGGACCAGGGAAAACTACTGCAAAAAGAAGGCCAGAAAAAACACCCTGGCGCAAATGCCATCATGTCCTAACTTAAATTTCCTTAAAGTGCCAACCTAGCAGATCATTTTGCTGCAAACCGCGGTTCCCAAAGTGCCCGTGAAGCCGAGCTATGTCAAATTTGCCAAGGTGACCCGCAGCGCGCGTTTTCTGAAATTCTGCAAAGTTGGGACCAGGGGAAAGTCCTGCATAAAGAAGGCCAGGAAAGACACCCTGGCGCCAATGCCATCATGTCCTATCTAACATTTCCTCAAAGTGCCAACCTAGCACAACATTTTGCTGCAAACCGCGCCTCCCAAAGTGCCCGTGAAGCCAAGCTATCTCAAATTTGCCAAGGGGAACCCCAGCGCGCGTTTTCTGAAATTCTGCAAAGTTTGAACCAGGGGAAACTCCTGCAAAAAGAAGGCCCGAAAAAACACCCTGGCGCCAATGCCATCATGTCCTAACTACAATTTCCTTCAAGTGCCAACCTAGCAGAACATTTTGCTGCAAACCGCGCCTCTTAAAGTGCCCGTGAAGCCGAGCTATGTCAAATTTGCCAAGGGGACCCCCAGCGCGCGTTTTCTGAAATTCTGCAAAGTTGGGACCAGGGGAAACTCTTGCAACAAAAAGGCCAAAAAAAACAACCTCGCGCCATTGCCATCATGTCCTAACTACCATTTGCTTAAAGTTATAACCTAGCAGAACATTTTGCTGCAAACCGCGGCTTTTAAAGTGCCCGTGAAGCCGAGCTATGTCAAATTTGCCAAGGGGACCCCCAGCGCGCGTTTTCTGAAATTCTGCAAAGTTGGGACCAGGAAAAACTACTGCAAAAAGAAGGCCAAAAAAAACACCCTGGCGCCAATGCCATCATGTTCTAATAACAATTTCCTTAAAGTGCCAGCCTAGCAAAACATTTTGCTGCAAACTGCGCCTCTTAAAGTGCCCGTGAAGCCGAGCTATGTCAAATTTGCCAAGGGGACCCCCAGCGCGCGTTTTCTGAAATTCTGCAAAGTTGCGACCAGGGAAAACTGCTTCAAAGAGAAGGCCAGAAAAAAATCCCTGGCGCCAATGCCATCATGTCCTAACTAAAATTTCCTTGAAGTGCCAACCTAGCAGAACATTTTGCTGCAAACCACGCCTCCCAAAGTGCCCATGAAGCCGAGCTATAGCAAATTTGCCAAGGGAACCCCCAGCGCGCGTTTTCTGAAATTCTGCAAATTTGAGACCAGGGAAAACTCCTGCAAAAAGAAGGCCAGAAAAAACACCCTGGCGCCAATGCCATCATGTCCTAACTAAAATTTCCTTAAAGTGCCAACCCAGCAGAACATTTTGCTGCAAACCGCGCCTCTTAAAGTGCCCGTGAAGCCGAGCTATGTCAAATTTGCCAAGGGGACCCCCAGCGCGCGTTTTCTCAAATTCTGCAAAGTTGGGACCAGAGAAAACTACTGCAAAAAGAAGGCCAGAAAAAATACCCTGGCGCCAATGCCATCATGTCCTAACTAAAATTTTCTTCAAGTGCCGACCTAGCAAAACATTTTGCTGCAAACCGCGCCTCTTAAAGTGCCCGTGAAGCCGAGCTATGTCAAATTTGCCAAGGGGACCCCCAGCGCGCGTTTTCTGAAATTCTGCAAAGTTGGGACCAGGGGAAACTCCTGCAAACAGAAGGCCAGAAAAAACACCCTGGCGCGAATGCCATCATGTTCTAACTAGGTTTTCCTTGAAGTGCCAACGTAGCAGAACATTTTGCTGCAAACCGCGCCTCCCAAAGTGCCCGTGAAGCCGAGCTATGTCAAATTTGCCAAGGGGACCCCCAGCGCGCGTTTTCTGAAATTCTGCAAAGTTGGGACCAGGGGAAACTCCTGCAAACAGAAGGCCAAAAAAACACCCTGGCGCGAATGCCATCATGTTCTAACTAGGTTTTCCTTGAAGTGCCAACGTAGCAGAACATTTTGCTGCAAACCGCGCCTCCCAAAGTGCCCGTGAAGCCGAGCTATGTTAAATTTGCCAAGGGGACCCCCGGCGCGCGTTTTCTGAAATTCTGCAAAGTTGGGACCAGGGGAAACTCCTGCAAACAGAAGGCCAGAAAAAACACCCTGGCGCCAATGCCATCATGTTCTAATAACAATTTTTTTAAAGTGCCAGCCTAGCAAAACATTTTGCTGCAAACTGCGCCTCTTAAAGTGCCCGTGAAGCCGAGCTATGTCAAATTTGCCAAGGGGACCCCAGCGCGCGTTTTCTGAAATTCTGCAAAGTTGGGACCAGGAAAAACTACCGCAAAAAGAAGGCCAGAAAAAACACCCTGGCGCCAATGCCATCATGTTCTAATAACAATTTCCTTAAAGTGCCAGCCTAGCAAAACATTTTGCTGCAAACTGCGCCTCTTAAAGTGCCCGTGAAGCCGAGCTATGTCAAATTTGCCAAGGGGACCCCCAGCGCGCGTTTTCTGAAATTCTGCAAAGTTGCGACCAGGGAAAACTGCTTCAAAGAGAAGGCCAGAAAAAAATCCCTGGCGCCAATGCCATCATGTCCTAACTAAAATTTCCTTGAAGTGCCAACCTAGCAGAACATTTTGCTGCAAACCACGCCTCCCAAAGTGCCCGTGAAGCCGAGCTATGGCAAACTTGCCAAGGGAACCCCCAGCGCGCGTTTTCTGAAATTCTGCAAATTTGAGACCAGGGAAAACTCCTGCAAAAAGAAGGCCAGAAAAAACACCCTGGCGCCAATGCCATCATGTCCTAACTAAAATTTCCTTGAAGTGCCAATCCAGCAGAACATTTTGCTGCAAACCGCGCCTCTTAAAGTGCCCGTGAAGCCGAGCTATGTCAAATTTGCCAAGGGGACCCCCAGCGCGCGTTTTCTCAAATTCTGCAAAGTTAGGACCAGGGAAAACTACTGCAAGAAGAAGGCCAGAAAAAACACTTTGGCGCCAATGCCATCATGTCCTAACTAAAATTTCCTTGAAGAGCCGACCTAGCAGAACATTTTGCTGCAAACCGCGCCTCGTAAAGTGCCCGTGAAGCCGAGCTATGTCAAATTTGCCAAGGGGACCCCCAGCGCGCGTTTTCTGAAATTCTGCAAAGTTGGGACCAGGGGAAACTACTGCAAAAAGAAGCCCAGAAAAAAATTCCTGGCGCCAATGCCATCATGTTCTAACTAGGTTTTCCTTAAAGTGCCAACGTAGCAGAACATTTTGCTGCAAACCGCGCCTCCCAAAGTGCCCGTAAAGCCGAGCTATGTTAAATTTGCCAAGGGGACCCCCAGCGCGCGTTTTCTGAAATTCTGCAAAGTTGGGACCAGGGGAAACTCCTGCAAACAGAAGGCCAGAAAAAACACCCTAGCGCCAACGTCATCATGTCCTAACTACCATTTCTTTCAAATGCCAACCTAGCAGAACATTTTGCTGCAAACCGCGCCTCCCAAAGTGCCCGTGAAGCCGAGCTATGTCAAATTTGCCAAGGGGAGCTCCAGCGCGCGTTTTCTGAAATTCTGCAAAGGTGGGACCAGGGGAAACTACTGCAAAAAGAAGGCCAGAAAAAACACCCTGGCGCCAATGCCATCATGTCCTAACTAATATTTCCCTGAAGTGCCAACCTAGCAGAACATTTTGCTGCAAACCGCGCCTCCCAAAGTGCCCGTGAAGCCGAGCTATGTCAAATTTACCAAGGGGACCCCCAGCGCGCGTTTTCTGAAATTCTGCAAAGTTGGGACCAGGGGAAACTACTGCAAACAGAAGGCCAGAAAAAACACCCTGGCGCCAATGCCATCATGTTTTAACTAGGTTTTCCTTGAAGTGCCAACGTAGCAAAACATTTTGCTGCAAAACGCGCCTCCCAAAGTGCCCGTGAAGCCGAGCTATGATAAATTTGCCAAGGGGACCCCCAGCGCGCGTTTTCTGAAATTCTGCAAAGTTGGGACCAGGGGAAACTCCTGCAAACAGAAGGCCAGAAAAAACACCCTGGCGCCAATGTCATCATGTCTTAACTACCATTTTCTTCAAGTGCCAACCTAGCAGAACATTTTGCTGCAAACCGCGCCTCCCAAAGTGCCCGTGAAGCCGAGCTATGTCAAATTTGCCAAAGGGAGCTCCAGCGCGCGTTTTCTGAAATTCTGCTAAGTTGGGACCAGGGGAAACTAGTGCAAAAAGAAGGCCAGAAAAAACACCCTGGCGCCAATGCCATCATGTCCTAACTAAGATTTCCCTAAAGTGCCAACCTAGTAGAACATTTTGCTGCAAACCGCGCCTCCCAAAGTGCCCGTGAAGCCGAGCTATGTCAAATTTGCCAAGGGGACCCCCAGCGCGCGTTTTCTGAAATTCTGCAAAGTTGGGACCAGGGGAAACTTTTGCAAACAGAAGGCCAGAAAAAACACCTTGGCGCCAATGCCATCATGTTTTAACTAGGTTTTCCTTGAAGTGCCAACCTAGCAGAACATTTTGCTGCAAACCGCGCCTCCCAAAGTGCCCATGAAGCCGAGCTATGTTAAATTTGAGCGCCAATGCCATCATGTCCTAACTACAATTTCCTTGAAGTGCCAACCTAGCAGAACATTTTGCTGCAAACCGCGCCTCTTAAAGTGCCCGTGAAGCCGAGCTATGTCAAATTTGCCAAGGGGACCCCCAGCGCGTGTTTTCTGAAATTCTGCAAAGTTGGGACCAGGGGAAACTTTTGCAAACAGAAGGCCAGAAAAAAACACCTTGGCGCCAATGCCATCATGTTCTAACTAGGTTTTCCTTGAAGTGCCAACCTAGCAGAACATTTTGCTGCAAACCGCGCCTCCCAAAGTGCCCATGAAGCCGAGCTATGTTAAATTTGAGCGCCAATGCCATCATGTCCTAACTACAATTTCCTTGAAGTGCCAACCTAGCAGAACATTTTGCTGCAAACCGCACCTCTTAAAGTGCCCGTGAAGCCGAGCTATGTCAAATTTGCCAAGGGGACCCCCAGCGCGCGTTTTCTGAAATTCTGCAAAGTTGGGACCAGGGGAAACTCCTGCAAAAAGAAGGCCAAAAAAACACCCTGGCGCCAATGCCATCATGTCCTAACTACCATCCGCTTCAAGTGCCAACCTAGCAGAACATTTTGCTGCAAACCGCGCCTCTTAAAGTGCCCGTGAAGCCGAGCTATGTCAAATTTGCCAAGGGGACCCCCAGCGCGCGTTTTCTGAAATTCTGCAAAGTTGGGACCAGGGAAAACTACTGCAAAAAGAAGGCCAGAAAAAAATTCCTGGCGCCAATGCCATCATGTCCTAACTAAAATTTCCTTGAAGTGCCACCCTAGCAGAACATTTTGCTGCAAACCGCGCCTCCCAAAGTGCCCGTGAAGCCGAGCTATGTCAAATTTGCCAAGGGAACCCCAGCGCGCGTTTTCTGAAATTCTGCAAATTTGAGACCAGGGAAAACTCCTGCAAAAAGAAGGCCAGAAAAAACACCGTGGCGCCAATGCCATCATGTCCTAACTAAAATTTCCTTAAAGTGCCAACCCAGCAGAACATTTTGCTGCAAACCGCGCCTCTTAAAGTGCCCGTGAAGCCGAGCTATGTCAAATTTGCCAAGGGGACCCCCAGCGCGCGTTTTCTCAAATTCTGCAAAGTTGGGACCAGAGAAAACTACTGCAAAAAGAAGGCCAGAAAAAACACCCTGGCGCCAATGCCATCATGTCCTAACTATAATTTCCTTGAAGTGCCGACCTAGCAGAACATTTTGCTGCAAACCGCGCCTCTTAAAGTGCCCGTGAAGCCGAGCTATGTCAAATTTGCCAAGGGGACCCCCAGCGCGCGTTTTCTGAAATTCTGCAAAGTTGGGACCAGGGAAAACTACTGCAAAAAGAAGGCCAGAAAAAAATTACTGGCGCCAATGCCATCATGTCCTAACTAAAATTTCCTTGAAGTGCCAACCTAGCAGAACATTTTGCTGCAAACCGCGCCTCCCAAAGTGCCCGTGAAGCCGAGCTATGTCAAATTTGCCAAGGGAACCCAAGCGCGCGTTTTCTGAAATTCTGCAAATTTGAGACCAGGGAAAACTCCTGCAAAACGAAGGCCAGAAAAAACACCGTGGCGCCAATGCCATCATGTCCTAACTAGAATTTCCTTCAAGTGCCAACCCAGCAGAACATTTTGCTGCAAACCGCGCCTCTTAAAGTGCCCGTGAAGCCGAGCTATGTCAAATTTGCCAAGGGGACCCCCAGCGCGCGTTTTCTCAAATTCTGCAAAGTTGGGACCAGAGAAAACTACTGCAAAAAGAAGGCCAAAAAAAACACCCTGGCGCCAATGCCATCATGTCCTAACTATAATTTCCTTGAAGTGCTGACCTAGCAGAACATTTTGCTGCAAACCGCGCCTCTTAAAGTGCCCGTGAAGCCGAGCTATGTTAAATTTGCCAAGGGGACCCCCAGCGCGCGTTTTCTGAAATTCTGCAAAGTTGGGACCAGGGGAAACTCCTGCAAACAGAAGGCCAAAAAAAACACCCTGGCGCCAATGCCATCATGTTCTAACTAGGTTTTCCTTGAAGTGCCAACGTAGCAGAACATTTTGCTGCAAACCGCGCCTCCCAAAGTGCCCGTGAAGCCGAGCTATGTTAAATTTGCCAAGGGGACCCCCAGCGCGCGTTTTCTGAAATTCTGCAAAGTTGGGACCAGGGGAAACTCCTGCAAACAGAAGGCCAGAAAAAACACCCTGGCGCCAATGTCATCATGTCCTAACTACCATTTCTTTCAAATGCCAACCTAGCAGAACATTTTGCTGCAAACCGCGCCTCCCAAAGTGCCCGTGAAGCCGAGCTATGTCAAATTTGCCAAGGGGAGCTCCAGCGCGCGTTTTCTGAAATTCTGCAAAGGTGGGACAAGGGGAAACTACAGCAAAAAGAAGGCCAGAAAAAACACCCTGGCGCCAATGCCATCATGTCCTAACTAACATTTCCCTGAAGTGCCAACCTAGCAGAACATTTTGCTGCAAACCGCGTTTCCCAAAGTGCCCGTGAAGCCGAGCTATCTCAAATTTACCAAGGGGACCCCCAGCGCGCGTTTCCTGGAATTCTGCAAAGTTGGGACCAGGGGAAACTACTGCAAACAGAAGGCCAGAAAAAACACCCTGGCGCCAATGCCATCATGTTTTAACTAGGTTTTCCTTGAAGTGCCAACGTAGCAGAACATTTTGCTGCAAAACGCGCCTCCCAAAGTGCCCGTGAAGCCGAGCTATGTTAAATTTGCCAAGGGGACCCCCAGCGCGCGTTTTCTGAAATTCTGCAAAGTTGGGACCAGGGGAAACTTTTGCAAACAGAAGGCCACAAAAAACACCTTGGCGCCAATATCATCATGTTCTAACTACGTTTTCCTTGAAGTGCCAACCTAGCAGAACATTTTGCTGCAAACCGCGCCTCCCAAAGTGCCCATGAAGCCGAGCTATGTTAAATTTGCCAAGAGGACCCCCAGCGCGCGTTTTCTGAAATTCTGCAAAGTTGGGACCAGGGGAAACTTTTGCAAACAGAAGGCCACAAAAAACACCTTGGCGCCAATATCATCATGTTCTAACTACGTTTTCCTGGAAGTGCCAACCTAGCAGAACATTTTGCTGCAAACCGCGCCTCCCAAAGTGCCCATGAAGCCGAGCTATGTTAAATTTGCCAAGGGGACCCCCAGCGCGCGTTTTCTGAAATTCTGCAAAGTTGGGACCAGGGGAAACTCCTGCAAACAGAAGGCCAGAAAAAACACCCTCGCGCCAATGCCATCATGTTCTAACTAGGTTTTCCTTGAAGTGCCAACCTAGCAGAACATTTTGCTGCAAACCGCGTCTCTTAAAGTGCCCGTGAAGCCGAGCTATGTCAAATTTGCCAAGGGGACCCCCAGCGCGCGTTTTCTGAAATTCTGCAAAGTTGGGACCAGGGGAAACTCCTGCAAACAGAAGGCCAAAAAAAACACCCTGGCGCCAATGCCATCATGTTCTAACTAGGTTTTCCTTGAAGTGCCAACGTAGCAGAACATTTTGCTGCAAACTGCGCCTCCCAAAGTGCCCGTGAAGCCGAGCTATGTTAAATTTGCCAAGGGGACCCCCAGCGCGCGTTTTCTGAAATTCTGCAAAGTTGGGACCAGGGGAAACTCCTGCAAACAGAAGGCCAGAAAAAACACCCTGGCGCCAATGTCATCATGTCCTAACTACCATTTCTTTCAAATGCCAACCTAGCAGAACATTTTGCTGCAAACCGCGCCTCCCAAAGTGCCCGTGAAGCCGAACTATGTCAAATTTGCCAAGGGGAGCTCCAGCGCGCGTTTTCTGAAATTCTGCAAAGGTGGGACAAGGGGAAACTACAGCAAAAAGAAGGCCAGAAAAAACACCCTGGCGCCAATGCCATCATGTCCTAACTAACATTTCCCTGAAGTGCCAACCTAGCAGAACATTTTGCTGCAAACCGCGTTTCCCAAAGTGCCCGTGAAGCCGAGCTATGTCAAATTTACCAAGGGGACCCCCAGCGCGCGTTTCCTGGAATTCTGCAAAGTTGGGACCAGGGGAAACTACTGCAAACAGAAGGCCAGAAAAAACACCCTGGTGCCAATGCCATCATGTTTTAACTAGGTTTTCCTTGAAGTGCCAACGTAGCACAACATTTTGCTGCAAAACGCGTCTCCCAAAGTGCCCGTGAAGCCGAGCTATGTTAAATTTGCCAAGGGGACCCCCAGCGCGCGTTTTCTGAAATTCTGCAAAGTTGGGACCAGGGGAAACTTTTGCAAACAGAAGGCCACAAAAAACACCTTGGCGCCAATATCATCATGTTCTAACTACGTTTTCCTTGAAGTGCCAACCTAGCAGAACATTTTGCTGCAAACCGCGCCTCCCAAAGTGCCCATGAAGCCGAGCTATGTTAAATTTGCCAAGGGGACCCCCAGCGCGCGTTTTCTGAAATTCTGCAAAGTTGGGACCAGGGGAAACTCCTGCAAACAGAAGGCCAGAAAAAACACCCTCGCGCCAATGCCATCATGTTCTAACTAGGTTTTCCTTGAAGTGCCAACCTAGCAGAACATTTTGCTGCAAACCGCGTCTCCCAAAGTGCCCGTGAAGCCGAGCTATGTCAAATTTGCCAAGGGGAGCCCCAGCGCGCGTTTTCTGAAATTTTGCAAAGTTGGGACCAGAGGAAACTACTGCAAAAAGAAGGCCAGGAAAAACACCCTGGCGCAAATGCCGTCATGTCCTAAGTAAAATTTCCTTAAAGTGCCAACCAGGCAGAACATTTTGCTGCAAACCGCGCCTCTTAAAGTGCCCGTGAAGCCGAGCTATGTCAAATTTGCCAAGGGGACCCCCAGCGCGCGTTTTCTCAAATTCTTCAAAGTTGGGACCAGAGAAAACTACTGCAAAAAGAAGGCCAGAAAAAACACCCTGGCGCCAATGCCATCAAGTGCTAACTATAATTTCCTTGAAGTTCCAACCTAGCAGAACATTTTGCTGCAAACCGCGCCTCTTAAAGTGCCCGTGAAGCCGAGCTATGTTAAATTTGCCAAGGGGACCCCCAGCGCGCGTTTTCTCAAATTCTTCAAAGTTGGGACCAGAGAAAACTACTGCAAAAAGAAGGCCACAAGAAACACCCTGGCGCCAATGCCATCATGTCCTAACTATAATTTCCTTGAAGTGCCAACGTAGCAGAACATTTTGCTGCAAAACGCGCCTCCCAAAGTGCCCGTGAAGCCGAGCTATGTTAAATTTGCCAAGGGGACCCCCAGCGCGCGTTTTCTGAAATTCTGCAAAGTTGGGACCAGGGGAAACTCCTGCAAACAGAAGGCCAGAAAAAACACCCTGGCGCCAATGTCATCATGTCTTAACTACCATTTCCTTCAAGTGCCAACCTAGCAGAACATTTTGCTGCAAACTGCGCCTCCCAAAGTGCCCGTGAAGCCGAGCTATGTCAAATTTGCCAAAGGGAGCTCCAGCGCGCGTTTTCTGAAATTCTGCAAAGTTGGGACCAGGGGAAACTACTGGAAAAAGAAGGCCAGAAAAAACACCCTGGCGCCAATGCCATCATGTCTTAACTTAGATTTCCCTAAAGTGCCAACCTAGCAGAACATTTTGCTGCAAACCGCGCCTCTTAAAGTGCCCGTGAAGCCGAGCTATGTCAAATTTGCCAAGGGGACCCCCAGCGCGCGTTTTCTGAAATTCTGCAAAGTTGGGACCAGGGAAAACTACTGCAAAAAGAAGGCCAGAAAAAACACCCTGGCACCAATGCCATTATGTCCTAACTTGAATTTCCTTGAAGTGCGAACCTAGCACAATATTTTGCTTCAAACCGCTCCTCTTAAAGTGCCCGTGAAGCCGAGCTATGTCAAATTTGCCAAGGGGACCCCCAGCGCGCGTTTTCTGAAATTCTGCAAAGTTGGGACCAGGGGAAACTACTGCAAAAAGAAGGCCAGAAAAAACACCCTGGCGCCAATGCCATCACGTCCTAACTAAAATTTCCTTGAAGTGCCAACCTAGCAGAACATTTTGCTGCAAACCGCGCTTCTCAAAGTGTCCGTGAAGCCGAGCTATGTCAAATTTGCCAAGGGGACCCCCAGCGCGCGTTTTCTGAAATTCTGCAAAGTTGGGACCAGGGAAAACTACTTCAAAAAGAAGGCCAAAAAAACACACTGGCGCCCATACCATCATGTCCTAACTAAAATTTCCTTAAAGTGCCAACACAGCAGAACATTTTGCTGCAAACCGCGCCTCTTAAAGTGCCCGTGAAGCCGAGCTATGTCAAATTTGCCAAGGGGAGCTCCAGCGCGCGTTTTCTGAAATTCTGCAAAGTTGGGACCAGGGGAAACTACTGCAAAAAGAAGGCCAGAACAAACACCCTGGCGCCAATGCCATCATGTCCTAACTAAGATTTCCCTAAAGTGCCAACCTAGCAGAACATTTTGCTGCAAACCGCGCCTCCCAAAGTGCCCGTGAAGCCGAGCTATGTCAAATTTACCAAGGGGACCCCCACCGCGCGTTTTCTGAAATTCTGCAAAGTTGGGACCAGGGGAGACTCCTGCAAACAGAAGGCCAGAAAAAACACCCTGGCGCCAATGCCATCATGTTCTAACTAGGTTTTCCTTAAAGTGCCAACGTAGCAGAACATTTTGCTGCAAAACGCGCCTCCCAAAGTGCCCGTGAAGCTGAGCTATGTTAAATTTGCCAAGGGGACCCCCAGCGCGCGTTTTCTGAAATTCTGCAAAGTTGGGACCAGGGGAAACTCCTGCAAACAGAAGGCCAGAAAAAACACCCTGGCGCCAATGTCATCATGTCTTAACTACCATTTTCTTCAAGTGCCAACCTAGCAGAACATTTTGCTGCAAACTGCGCCTCCCAAAGTGCCCGTGAAGCCGAGCTATGTCAAATTTGCCAAGGGGAGCTCCAGCGCGCGTTTTCTAAAATTCTGCAAAGTTGGGACCAGGGGAAACTACTGCAAAAAGAAGGCCAGAAAAACACTCTGGCGCTAATACCATCATGTCCTAACTTTAATTTCCTTAAAGTGTCATCCTAGCAGAACATTTTGCTGCAAACCGCGCATCTTAAAGTGCCCGTGAAGCCGAGCTATGTCAAATTTGCCAAGGGGACCCCCAGCGCGCGTTTTCTGAAATTCTGCAAAGTTGGGACCAGGGAAAACTACTGCAAAATAAGGCCAAAAAAAAACACCCTGGCGCCAACGCCATCATGTCCTAGCTAAGATTTCCTCAAACTGCCAACCTAGCAAAACATTTTGCTGCAAACCGCGCCTCCCAAAGTGCCCGTGAAGCCGAGCTATGTCAAATTTGCCAAGGGGACCCCCAGCGCGCGTTTTCTGAAATTCTGCAAAGTTGGGACCAGGGAAAACTACAGCAAAAAGAAGGCCAGAAAAAACACCCTGGCGCCAATGCCATCATGTATTTACCAAATTTTCCTTAAAGTGCTAACCTAGCAGAACATTTTGCTGCAAACCGCTCCTCTTAAAGTGCCCGTGAAGCCGAGCTATGTCAAATTTGCCAAGGGGACCCCCAGCGCGCGTTTTCTGAAATTCTGCAAAGTTGGGACCAGGGAAAACTACTGCAAAAAGAAGGCCAGAAAAAACACCCTGGCGCCAATGCCATCATGTCCTAATTAAAATTTCCTTGAAGTGCCAACCTAGCAGAACATTTTGCTGCAAACCGCGCTTCTCAAAGTGTCCGTGAAGCCGAGCTATGTCAAATTTGCCAAGGGGACCCCCAGCGCGCGTTTTCTGAAATTCTGCAAAGTTGGGACCAGGGAAAACTACTGCAAAAAGAAGGCCAAAAAAACACACTGGCGCCCATACCATCATGTCCTAACTAAAATTTCCTTAAAGTGCCAACCTAGCAGAACATTTTGCTGCAAACCGCGCCTCTTAAAGTGCCCGTGAAGCCGAGCTATGTCAAATTTGCCAAGGGGAACCCAGCGCGCGTTTTCTGAAATTCTGCAAAGTTGGGACCAGGGGAAAGTACTGCAAAAAGAAGGCCAGAAAAAACAGCCTGGTGCCAATGCCATCATGTCGTAACTAAAATTTCCTTAAAGTGCCAACCTAGCAAAACATTTTGCTGCAAACTGCGCCTCCCAAAGTGCCCGTGAAGCCGAGCTATGTCAAATTTGCCAAGGGGACCCCCAGCGCGCGTTTTCTGAAATTCTGCAAAGTTGGGACCAGGGAAAACTACAGCAAAAAGAAGGCCAGAAAAAACACCCTGGCGCCAATGCCATCATGTATTTACCAAATTTTCCTTAAAGTGCTAATCAAGCAGAACATTTTGCTGCAAACCGCTCCTCTTAAAGTGCCCGTGAAGCCGAGCTATGTCAAATTTGCCAAGGGGACCCCCAGCGCGCGTTTTCTGAAATTCTGCAAAGTTGGGACCAGGGAAAACTACTGCAAAAAGAAGGCCAAAAAAAACACCCTGGCGCCAATGCCATCATGTCCTAACTACGATTTCCTTGAAGTGCCAACCTAGCAGAACATTTTGCTGCAAACCGCGCTTCTCAAAGTGTCCGTGAAGCCGAGCTATGTCAAATTTGCCAAGGGGACCCCCAGCGGGCGTTTTCTGAAATTCTGCAAAGTTGGGACCAGGGAAAACTACTGCAAAAAGAAGGCCAAAAAAACACACTGGCGCCCATACCATCATGTCCTAACTAGAATTTCCTTAAAGTGCCAACCTAGCAGAACATTTTGCTGCAAACCGCGCCTCTTAAAGTGCCCGTGAAGCCGAGCTATGTCAAATTTGCCAAGGGGAACCCCAGCGCGCGTTTTCTGAAATTCTGCAAAGTTGGGACCAGGGGAAACTACTGCAAAAAGAAGGCCAGAAAAAACAGCCTGGTGCCAATGCCATCATGTCGTAACTAAGATTTCCTTAAAGTGCCAACCTAGCAAAAAATTTTGCTGCAAACCGCGCCTCCCAAAGTGCCCGTGAAGCCGAGCTATGTCAAATTTGCCAAGGGGACCCCCAGCGCGCGTTTTCTGAAATTCTGCAAAGTTGGGACCAGGGAAAACTACTGCAAAAAGAAGGCCAAAAAAACACACTGGCGCCCATACCATCATGTCCTAACTAGCATTTCCTTCAAGTGCCAACCTAGGAGAACATTTTGCTACAAACCGCGCCTCTTAAAGTGCCCGTGAAGCCGAGCTATGTCAAATTTGCCAAGGGGACCACTAGCGCGCGTTTTCTGAAATTCTGCAAAGTTGGGACCAGGGAAAACTACTGCAAAAAGAAGGCCAGAAAAAACACCCTGGCGCCCATGCCATCATGTCCTAACTAAGATTTCCTTCAAGTGCCAACCTTGCAGAAAATTTTGCTGCAAACGGCGCCTCCCAAAGTGCCCGTGAAGCCGAGCTATGTCAAATTTGCCAAGGGGACCCCCAGCGCGCGTTTCCTGAAATTCTGCAAAGTTGTGACCAGGGAAAACTACTGCAAAAAGAAGGCCAGAAAAAACACCCTGACGCCAATGCCATCATGTCCTATCTAAAATTTCCTTCAAGTGCGAACCTAGCAGAACATTTTTCTGCAAACCGCGCCTCCCAAAGTGCCCGTGAAGCCGAGCTATGTCAAATTTGCCAAGGGGAACCCAGCGCGCGTTTTCTGAAATTCTGCAAAGTTGGGACCAGGGGAAAGTACTGCAAAAAGAAGGCCAGAAAAAACAGCCTGGTGCCAATGCCATCATGTCGTAACTAAAATTTCCTTAAAGTGCCAACCTAGCAAAACATTTTGCTGCAAACTGCGCCTCCCAAAGTGCCCGTGAAGCCGAGCTATGTCAAATTTGCCAAGGGGACCCCCAGCGCGCGTTTTCTGAAATTCTGCAAAGTTGGGACCAGGGAAAACTACAGCAAAAAGAAGGCCAGAAAAAACACCCTGGCGCCAATGCCATCATGTATTTACCAAATTTTCCTTAAAGTGCTAATCAAGCAGAACATTTTGCTGCAAACCGCTCCTCTTAAAGTGCCCGTGAAGCCGAGCTATGTCAAATTTGCCAAGGGGACCCCCAGCGCGCGTTTTCTGAAATTCTGCAAAGTTGGGACCAGGGAAAACTACTGCAAAAAGAAGGCCAAAAAAAACACCCTGGCGCCAATGCCATCATGTCTTAACTACGATTTCCTTGAAGTGCCAACCTAGCAGAACATTTTGCTGCAAACCGCGCTTCTCAAAGTGTCCGTGAAGCCGAGCTATGTCAAATTTGCCAAGGGGACCCCCAGCGCGCGTTTTCTGAAATTCTGCAAAGTTGGGACCAGGGAAAACTACTGCAAAAAGAAGGCCAAAAAAACACACTGGCGCCCATACCATCATGTGCTAACTAGAATTTCCTTAAAGTGCCAACCTAGCAGAACATTTTGCTGCAAACCGCGCCTCTTAAAGTGCCCGTGAAGCCGAGCTATGTCAAATTTGCCAAGGGGAACCCCAGCGCGCGTTTTCTGAAATTCTGCAAAGTTGGGACCAGGGGAAACTACTGCAAAAAGAAGGCCAGAAAAAACAGCCTGGTGCCAATGCCATCATGTCGTAACTAAGATTTCCTTCAAGTGCCAACCTTGCAGAAAATTTTGCTGCAAACGGCGCCTCCCAAAGTGCCCGTGAAGCCGAGCTATGTCAAATTTGCCAAGGGGACCCCCAGCGCGCGTTTCCTGAAATTCTGCAAAGTTGGGACCAGGGGAAACTACTGCAAAAAGAAGGCCAGAAAAAACACCCGGGCGCCAATGCCATCATGTTCTAACTAGCATTTCCTTCAAGTGTCAGCCTGGCAGAACATTTTGCTGCAAACCGCGCCTCTTAAAGTGCCCGTGAAGCCGAGCTATGTCAAATTTGCCAAGGGGACCCCCAGCGCGCGTTTTCTGAAATTCTGCAAAGCTGGGACCAGGCAAAACTACTGCAAAAAGAAGGCCAGAAAAAACACCCTGGCGCCAATGCCATCATGTTCTCACTAAAATTTCCTTAAAGTGCCAACCTAGCAGAACATTTTGCTGCAAACCGCGCCTCTTAAAGTGCCCGTGAAGCCGAGCTATGTCAAATGTGCCAAGGGGACCCCCAGCGCGCGTTTTCTGAAATTCTGCAAAGTTGGGACCAGGGGAAACTCCAGCAAAAAGAAGGCCAGAAAAAACACCCTGGCGCCAATGCTATCATGTTCTAACTAGCATTTCCTTCAAGTGCCAACCTAGCAGAACATTTTGCTACAAACCGCACGTCTTAAAGTGCCCGTGAAGCCGAGCTATGTCAAATTTGCCAAGGGGACCACCAGCGCGCGTTTTCTGAAATTCTGCAAAGTTGGGACCAGGGAAAACTACTGCAAAAAGAAGGCCAGAAAAAACACCCTGGCGCCAATGCATCATGTCCTAACTAGAATTTCCTTCAAGTGCCAACCTAGCAGAAAATTTTGCTGCAAACCACGCCTCCCAAAGTGCCCGTGAAGCCGAGCTATGTCAAATTTGCCAAGGGGACCCCCAGCGCGCGTTTCCTGAAATTCTGCAAAGTTGTGACCAGGGAAAACTACTGCAAAAAGAAGGGCAGAAAAAACACCCTGACGCCAACGCCATCATGTCTTATCTAGAATTTGCTTGAAGTGCCAACCTAGCACCACATTTTCCTGCAAACCGCGCCTCCCAAAGTGCCCGTGAAGCCGAGCTATGTCAAATTTGCCAAGGGGACCCCCAGCGCGCGTTTTCTGAAATTCTGCAAAGTTGGGACCAGGAAAAACTACTGCAAAAAGAAGGCCAGAAAAAACACCCTGGCGCCAATGCCATCATGTTCTAACTAGCAATTCCTTGAAGTGTCAACCTAGCAGAACATTTTGCTGCAAACCGCGCCTCTTAAAGTGCCCGTGAAGCCGAGCTATGTCAAATTTGCCAAGGGGACCCCCAGCGCGCGTTTTCTGAAATTCTGCAAAGTTGGGACCAGGGAAAACTACTGCAAAAACAAGGCCAGAAAAAACACCCTGGCGCCAATGGCATCATGTCCTAACTAGGATTTCCTTAAAGTGCCAACCTAGCAGAACATTTTGCTGCAAACCGCGCCTCCCAAAGTGCCCGTAAAGCCGAGCTATGTCAAATTTGCCACGGGGACCCCCAGCGCGCGTTTTCATAAATTCTGCAAAGTTGGGACCATGGAAAACTACTGCAAAAAGAAGGCCAGCAAAAACACCCTGGCGCCAATGCCATCATGTCTTAACTAAAATTTCCTTCAAGTGCCAACCTAGCAGAATATTTTGCTGCAAACCGCGCCTCCCAAAGTGCCGGTGAAGCCGAGCTATGTCAAATTTGCCAAGGGGACCCCCAGCGCGCGTTTTCTGAAATTCTGCAAAGTTGGGACCAGGGGAAACTACTGCAAAAAGAAGGCCAGAAAAAACACCCTGACGCCAATGCCATCATGTCTTAACTAAACTTTCCTTAAAGTGTCAACCTAGCAGAACATTTTGCTGCAAACCGCGCCTCCCAAAGTGCCCGTGAAGCCGAGCTATGTCAAATTTGCCAAGGGGACCCCCCGCGCGCGTTTTCTGAAATTCTGCAAAGTTGGGACCAGGGGAAACTACTGCAAAAAGAAGGCCAGAAAAAACACCCGGGCGCCAATGCCATCATGTTCTAACTAGCATTTCCTTAAAGTGTCAACATGGCAGAACATTTTGCTGCAAACCGCGCCTCTTAAAGTGCCCGTGAAGCCGAGCTATGTCAAATTTGCCAAGGGGACCCCCAGCGCGCGTTTTCTGAAATTCTGCAAAGTTGGGACCAGGCAAAACTACTGCAAAAAGAAGGCCAGAAAAAACACCCTGGTGCCAATGCCATCATGTTCTCACTAAAATTTCCTTAAAGTGCCAACCTAGCAGAACATTTTGCTGCAAACCGCGCCTCTTAAAGTGCCCGTGAAGCCGAGCTATGTCAAATTGGCCAATGGGACCCCCAGCGCGCGTTTTGTGAAATTCTGCAAAGTTGGGACCAGGGGAAACTCCTGCAAAAAAAAGGCCAGAAAAAACACCCTGGCGCAAATGTCATCATGTCCTAACTAACATTTCCTTCAAGTGCCAACCTAGCAGAACATTTTGCTGCAAACCGCGCCTCTTAAAGTGCCCGTGAAGCCGAGCTATGTCAAATTTGCCAAGGAGACCCCCAGCTCGCGTTTTCTGAAATTCTGCAAAGTTTGGACGAGGGAAAACTACTGCAAAAAGAAGGCCAGAAAAATCACCCTGGCGCCAATGCCATCATGTCCTAACTAAAATTTCCTTGAAGTGCCAACCTAGCAAAACATTTTGCTGCAAACCGCGCCTCCCAAAGTGCCCGTAAAGCCGAGCTATGTCAAATTTGCCAAGGTAACCCCCCAGCGCGCGTTTTCTGAAATTCTGCAAAGTTGGGACCAGGGGAAACTGCTGCAAAAAGAAGGCAGAAAAAACACCTTGGCGCCATTGCCATCATGTCCTAACTAACATTTCCTTGAAGTGCCTACCTAGCAGAACATTTTGCTGCAAACCGCGCCTCCCAAAGTGCCCGTGAAGCCGAGCTATGTCAAATTTGCCAAGGGGACACCCAGCGCGCGTTTTCTGAAATTCTGCAAAGTTGGGACCAGGGGAAACTCCTGCAAAAAGAAGGCCAGAGAAAACACCCTGGCGCCAATGCCATCATGTCCTAACTAGAATTTCCTTGAAGTGCCAAGCTAGCAGAACATTTTGCTTTAAACAGCGTCTCTTAAAGTGCCCGTGAATCCGAGCTATGTGAAATTTGCCAAGGGGACCCCCAGCGCGCGTTTTTTGAAATTCTGCAAAGTTGGGACCAGGGAAAACTACTGCAAAAAAGAAGGCCAGAAAAAACACCCTGGCGCCAATGCCATCATGTCCTAAATAAGATTTCCTTGAAGTGCCAACCTAGCAGAACATTTTGCTGCAAACTGCGCCTCCCAAAGTGGCCGTGAAGCCGAGCTATGTTAAATTTGCCAAGGGGAGCCCCAGCGCGCGTTTTCTGAAATTCTGCAAAGTTGGGACCAGGGAAAACTACTGCAAAAAGAAGGCCAGAAAAAACACCCTGGCGCCAATGCCATCATGTCCTAACTAGGATTTCCTCAAAGTGCCAGCCTAGCAGAACATTTTGCTGCAAACCGCGCCTCTCAAAGTGCCCGTGAAGCCGAGCTATGTCAAATTTGCCAAGGGGACCCCCAGCGCGCGTTTTCTGAAATTCTGCAAAGTTGGGACCAGGGGAAACTCCTGCAAAAAGAAGGCCAAAAAAAACAACCTGGCGCCAATGCCATCATATCCTAGCTACAATTTTCTTGAAGCGCAAACTTAGCAGAACATTTTGCTGCAAACCGCACCTCTGAACATGCCCGTAAAGCCGAGCTATGTCAAATTTGCCAAGGGGACCCCCAGCGCGCGTTTTCTGAAATTCTGCAAAGTTGGGACCAGGCAAAACTACTGCAAAAAGAAGGCCAGAAAAAACACCCTGGCGCCAATGCCATCATGTCCAAATTCAGAATTCCTTCAAGAGCCAACCTAGCAGAACATTTTGCTGCAAACCGCGCCTCCCAAAGTGCCCGTGAGGCCGAGCTATGTTAAATTTGCCAAGGGGACCCCCAGCGCGCGTTTTCTGAAATTCTGCAAAGTTGGGACCAGGGGAAACTCCTGCAAAAATAAGGCCGGAAAAAACAACCTGGCGCCAATGCCATCATGTCCTAAGTAGGATTTCCTTAAAGTGCCATCCTAGCAGAACATTTTGCTGCAAACCGCGCTTCCCAAAGTGCCCGTGAAGCCGAGCTATGTCAAATTTGCCAAGGGGACCCCCAGCGCGCGTTTTCTGAAATTCTGCAAAGTTGGGACCAGGGAAAACTCCTGCAAAAAGAAGGCCAGAAAAAACACCCTGGCGCCAATGCCATCATGTCCTAACTAAGATTTCTTTCAAGTGCCAACCTAGTAGAACATTTCGCTGCAAACCGCGCCTCCCAAAGCGCCCGTGAAGCCGAGCTATGTCAAATTTGCCAAGGAGACCCCCAGCGCGCGTTTTCTGAAATTCTGCAAAGTTGGGACCAGGGGAAACTCCTGCAAAAAGAAGGCCAGCAAAAAACACCCTGCGGCCAATGCCATCACGTCCTAACTAACATTTCCTTGAAGTGCCAACCTAGCAAAACATTCTGCTGCAAACCGCGCCTCTTAAAGTGCCCGTGAAGCCAAACTATGTCAAATTTGCCAAGGGGACCCCCAGCGCGCGTTTTCTGAAATTCTGCAAAGTTGGGACCTGGGAAAACTACTGCAAAAAGAAGGCCAGAAAAAACACCCTGGCGCCAATGCCATCATGTCCTAACTAGCATTTCTTTGAAGTGCCGACCAAGCAGAACATTTTGCTGCAAACCGCGCCTCTCAAAGTGCCCGTGAAGCCGAGTTATGTCAAATTTGCCAAGGGGACCCCCAGCGCGTGTTTTCTGAAATTCTGCAAAGTTGGGACCAGGGCAAACTCCTGCAAAAAGAAGGCCAGAAAAACACCCTGGCGCCAATGCCATCATGTCCTAACTAGAATTTCCATAAAGTGCTGACCTAGCAGAACATTTTGCTGCAAACCGCGCCTCTTAAAGTGCCCGTGAAGCCGAGCTATGTCAAATTTGCCAAGGGGACCCCCAGCGCGCGTTTTCTGAAATTCTGCAATGTTGGGACCAGGGGAAACTCCTGCAAAAAGAAGGCCAGAAAAAACACCCTGCGGCCAATGCCATCATGTCCTAACTAAAATTTCTTTCAAGTGCCAGCCTAGCAGAACATTCTGCCTTAAACCGCGCCTCTTAAAGTGCCCGTGAAGCCGAGCTATGTCAAATTTGCCAAGGGGACCCCCAGCGCGCGTTTTCTGAAATTCTGCAAAGTTGGGACCAGGGAAAACTACTGCAAAAAGAAGGCCAGAAAAAACACCCTGTCGCCAATGCAATCATGTCCTTACTGAGATTTCCTTGAAGTGCCAACCTAGGAGAACAATTTGCTGCAAACCGCGTCTCTCAAAGTGCCCGTGAAGCCGAGCTATGTCAAATTTGCCAAGGGGACCCCCAGCGCGCGTTTTCTGAAATTCTGCAAAGTTGGGACCAGGGAAAACTACTGCAAAAGAAGGCCAGAAAAAACACCCTGGCGCCAATGCCATCATGTTCTAACTACGATTTCCTTAAAGTGCCAATCTAGCAGAACATTTTGCTGCAAACCGCGCCTCTCAAAGTGCCCGTGAAGCCGAGCTATGACAAATTTGCCAAGGGAACCCCCAGCGCGCGTTTTCTGAAATTCTGCAAAGTTGGGACCAGGGAAAACTACTGCAAAAAGAAGGCCAGAAAAAACACCCTGGCGCCAATGCCATCATATTCTAACTAAAATTTCCTTGAAGTGACAACCTAGCAGAACATTGTGCTGCAAACCGCGCCTCCCAAAGTGCCCGTGAAGCCGAGCTATGTCAAATTTGCCAAGGGAACCCCCAGCGCGCGTTTTCTGAAATTCTGCAACGTTGGGACCAGGGAAAACTACTGCAAAAAGAAGGCCAGAAAAAACACCTTGGCGCCAATGCCATCATGTCTTAACTACGATTTCCTTAAAGTGCCAACCCAGGAGAACATTTTGCTGCAAACCGCGCCTCCCAAATGGCCCGTGAAGCCGAGCTATGTCAAATTTGCCAAGGGGACCCCCAGCGCGCGTTTTCTGAAATTTTGCAAAGTTGGGACCAGGGAAAACTACTGCAAAAAGAAGGCCAGAAAAAAACACCCTGGCGCCAATGCCATCATGTCCTAACTAAAATTTCCTTGAAGTGACAACCTAGCAGAACATTGTGCTGCAAACCGCGCCTCCCAAAGTGCCCGTGAAGCCGAGCTATTTCAAATTTGCCAAGGGGACCCCCAGCGCGCGTTTTCTGATATTCTGCAAAGTTGGGACCAGGGAAAACTCCTGCAAAAAGAAGGCCAGAAAAAACACCCTGGCGCCAATGCCATCATGTCTTAACTAGGATTTCCTTAAAGTGCCAACCTAGCAGAACATTTTGCTGCAAACTGCGCCTCCCAAAGCGCCCGTGAAGCCGAGCTATGTCAAGTTTGCCAAGGGGACCCCCAGCGCGCGTTTTCGGAAATTCTGCAAAGTTGGGACCAGGGAAAACTACTGCAAAAAGAAGCCCAGAAAAAAACTCCCTGGCGCCAATGCCATCATGTCCTAACTAAAACCTTCGTTGAAGTGCCAACCTAGCAGAACATTTTGCTGCAAACCGCGCCTCTTTAAGTGCCCGTGAAGCCGAGCTATGTCAAATTTGCCAAGGGAACCCCCAGCGCGCGTTTTCTGAAATTCTGCAAAGTTGGGACCAGGGAAAACTACTGCAAAAAGAAGGCCATAAAACACACCCTGGCGCCAATGCCATCATGTCCTAACTAGGATTTCCTTAAAGTGCCAACCTAGCACAACAGTTTGCTGGAAACCGCGCCTCCCAAAGTGCCCGTCAAGCCGAGCTATGTCAAATTTGCCAAGGGGACCCCCAGCGCGCGTTTTCTGAAATTCTGCAAAGTTGGGACCAGGGAAAACTACTGCAAAAAGAAGGCCAGAAAAAACACCCTGGCGCCAATGCCATCATGTTCTAACTATAATTTCCTTAAAGTGCCAACCTAGCAGAACATTTTGCTGCAAACCGCGCCTTCCAAACTGCCCGTGAAGCCGAGCTATGTCAAATTTGCCAAGGAGACCCCCAGCGCGCGTTTTCTGAAATTCTGCAAAGTTGGGACCAGGGGAAACTCTTGCAAAACGAAGGCCAGAAAAAACACCCTGGAGCCAATGGCATCATGTTCTAATGACAATTTCCTTGAAGTGCCAACCTAGCAGAACATTTTGCTGCAAACCGCGCCTCTTAAAGTGCCCGTGAAGCCGAGCTACGTCAAATTTGCCAAGGGGACCCCCAGCGCGCGTTTTCTGAAATTCTGCAAAGTTGGGACCAGGGGAAACTCCTGCAAAAAGAATGCCAGAAAAAACACCCTGGAGCCAATGCCATCATGTTCTAATGACAATTTCCTTGAAGTGACAACCTAGCTAAACATTTTGCTGCAAACCGCGCCTCTTAAAGTGCCCGTGAAGCCGAGCTATGTCAAATTTGCCAAGGGGACCCCCAGCGCGCGTTTTCTGAAATTCTGCAAAGTTGAGACCAGAAAATCTACTGCAAAAAGAAGGCCAGAAAACACATTCTGGCGCCAATGTCATCATGTCTTAACTAGAATTTCCTTAAAGTGCCAACCTAGCAAAACATTTTGCTGCAAACCGCGCCTCCCAAAGTGCCCGTGAAGCTGAGCTATGTCAAATCTGCCAAGGAAACCCTCAGCGCGCGTTTTTCTGAAATTCTGCAAAGTTGCGGCCAGGGGAAACTCCTGCAAAAAGAAGGCCACAAAAAACACCCTGGCGCGAATGCCATCATGTCTTTATTAGAGTTTCCTTTAATCTCCTACCTAGCACAACATTTTGCTGCAAACCGCGGCTCCCAAAGTGCCCGTGAAGCCGAGCTATGTCAAATCTGCCAAGGAAACCCTCAGCGCGCGTTTTTCTGAAATTCTGCAAAGTTGCGGCCAGGGGAAACTCCTGCAAAAAGAAGGCCACAAAAAACACCCTGGCGCGAATGCCATCATGTCTTTATTAGAGTTTCCTTTAATCTCCTACCTAGCACAACATTTTGCTGCAAACCGCGGCTCCCAATGTGCCCGTGAAGCCGAGCTATGTCAAATTTGCCAAGCAGACCCTCAGCGCGCGTTTTCTGAAATTCTGCAAAGTTGGGACCAGGGGAAATTCCTGCAAAAAGAAGGCCACAAAAAACACCCTGGCGCGAATGCCATCATGTCCTGTTTAACATTTTCTTGAAGTGCCAACCTAGCACAACATTTTGCTGCAAACCGCGGCTCTCAAAGTGCCCGTGAAGCCGAGCTATGTCAAATTGGCCAAGGAAACCCTCAGCGCGCGTTTTTCTGAAATTCTGCAAAGTTGCGGCCAGGGTAATCTCCTGCAAAAAGAAGGCTAAAAAAAACACCCTGGCGCGAATGCCATCATGTCTTAATTAAAATTTCCTTAAAGCTCCAACCTAGCACAACATTTTGCTGCAAACCGCGACTCCCAAAGTGCCCGTGAAGCCGAGCTATGTCAAATTTGCCAAGGAGACCCTCAGCGCGCGTTTTCTGAAATTCTGCCGAGTTCCGACCAGGGGAAACTCCTGAAAAAAGAAGACCACAAAAAACACCCTGGCGCGAATGCCATCATGTCCTAATTAAAATTTCCTTCAAGTGCCAACCTAGCACAACATTTTGCTTTAAACTGCGGTTCCCAAAGAGCCCGTGAAGCCGAGCTATGTCAAATTTCCCAAGGAGACACTCAGCGCGCGTTTTCTGAAATTCTGCAAAGTTGCGACCAGGGGAAACTCCTGCAAAAAGAAGGCCACGAAAAACACCCTGGCGCGAATCTGATCATGTCTAAAATAGAATTTCCTTCAAGTGCCAACCAAGCACAACATTTTGCTGCAAACCGCGACTCCCAAAGTGCCCGTGAAGCCGAGCAATGTCAAATTTGCCAAGGAGAACCTCAGCGCGCATTTTCTGAAATTCTGCAAAGTTGCGACCAGGGGAAACTCCTGCAAAAAGAAGACCACGAAAAACACCTTGGCGCGAATCGTATCATGTCCCAAATACAATTTCCTTAAAGTGCCAACCTAGCACAACATTTTGCTGCAAACCGCGTCTCCCAAAGTGCCCGTGAAGCCGAGCAATGTCAAATTTGCCAAGGACACCCTCAGCGCGCGTTTTCTGAAATTCTGCAAAGTTGCGACCAGGGAAAACTCCTGCAAAAAGAAGGCCACAAAAAACACCCTGGCGCGAATCTCATCAAGGCCTAATTAAAATTTCCTTAAAGTGCCAACCTAGCACAACATTTTGCTGCAAACCGCGGCTAACAAAGTGCCCGTGAAGCCGAGCTATCTTAAATTTGCCAAGGAGACCCTCAGCGCGCGTTATCTGAAATTCTGCAAAGTTGCGACCAGGGGAAACTCCTGCAAAAAGAAGGCCGCAAAAAACACCCTTGCGCGAATGCCATCATGTCCTAATTAAAATTTCCTTCAAGTGCCAACCAAGCACAACATTTTGCTGCAAACCGCGGCTCCCAAAGTGCCCATGAAGCGGAGCTATGTCAAATTTGCCAAGGAGACCCTCAGGGCGCGTTGTTCTTAAATTCTGCAAAGTTGCGACCAGGAGAAACTCCTGCAAAAAGAAGGCCGCAAAAAACACCCTGGCGCGAATCTCATCAAGGCCTAATTAGAATTTCCTTCAAGTGCCAACCTAGCACAACATTTTGCTTTAAATTGCGGCTCTCAAAGTGCCCGTGAAGCCGAGCTATCTCAAATTTGCCAAGGAGACCCTCAGCGTGCGTTTACTGAAATTCTGCAAAGTGGCGACCAGAGGAAACTACTGCAAAAAGAAGGCCACAAAAAACACATTCTCGTGCGAATGCCATCATGTCCTAATTAAAATTTCCTTCAAGTGCCAACCTAGCACAACATTTTGCTGCAAACCGCGGCTCCCAAACCGCCCCTGAAGCCGAGCTATGTCGAATTTTCCAAGGAGACCCTCAGCGTGCGTTTTCTGAATTTCTGCAAATTTGCGACCAGGGGAAACTCCTGCAAAAAGAAGGCCACAAAAAACACCCTGGCGCGAATCTCATCATGTCCTAATTAAAATTTTCTTGAAGTGCCAACCTAACACAACATTTTGCTGCAAACCGCGGCTCCCAAAGTGCCCGTGAAGCCGACCTATCTTAAATTTGCCAAGGAGACCCTGAGCGCGCGTTTTCTGAAATTCTGCAAAGTTGCGACCAGGGGAAACTCCTGCAAAAAGAAGGCCACAAAAAACACCCTCGGGCAAATGCCATCATGTCCTAATTAAAATTTCCTTCAAGTGCCAACCTAGCACAACATTTTGCTTCAAACCGCGGCTCCCAAAGTGCCCCTGAAGCCGAGCTATGTCGAATTTGCCAAAGAGACCCTCATCGCGCGTTTTCTGAAATTCTGCAAAGTTGCGACCAGGGGAAACTCCTGCAAAAAGGAGGCCACAAAAAAAACACCCTGGCGCGAATGCCATCATGTCCTAATTAAAGTTTCTTTGAAGTGCGAACCTAGCACAACATTTTGCTGCAAACCGCGCCTCCAAAAGTGCCCGTGAAGCCGAGCTATGTCAAATTTGCCAAGGAGACGCACAGCGCGCGTTTTCTGAAATTCTGCAAAGTTGCGACCAGGAGAAACTCCTGCAAAAAGAAGGCCACAAAAAACACCCTCTCGCGAATGCCATTATGTCCTAATTAAAATTTCCTTCAAGTGCCAATTTAGCACAACATTTTGCTGCAAACCGCGGCTCCCAAAGTGCCCATGAAGCCGAGCTATGTCAAATTTCCCAAGGAGACCCTCAACGCGTGTTTTCTGAAATTCTGCAAAGTTGCGACCAGGCGAAACTCCTGCAAAAAGAAGGCCACAAAAAACACCCTTGCACGAATGCCAACGTGTCCTAATTAAAATTTCCTTAAAGTGCCAACCTTGCACAACATTTTACTGCAAACCGCGGCTCCCAAAGTGCCCGTGAAGCCGAGCTATGTCAAATTTGCCAAGGAGACCCTCAGCGCGCGTTTTCTGAAATTCTGCAAAGTTGGGACCAGGGGAAACTCCTGCAAAAACAAGGCCAGAAAAAGCACCCTGGCGCGAATGCCATCATATTCTAATTAGGATTTCCTTAAAGAGCTTACCTAGCACAACATTTTGCTGCAAACCGCGGCTGACAAAGTGCCCGTGAAGCCGAGCTATGGCAAATTTTCCAAGGGGACTCCCAGCGCGCGTTTTCTGAAATTCTGCAAAGTTGCGAGCAGGGGAAACTCCTGCAAAAACAAGGCCAGGAACAGCACCCTGGTGCGAATGCCATCATGTCCTAAGTAAAATTTCCTAAAAGTGCAAACCAAGCACAACATTTTGCTGCAAATCGCGGCTCCCAAAGTGCCCGTGAAGCCGAGCTATGTCAAATTTGCCAAGGGGACCCTCAGCGCGCGTTTTCTTAAACTCTGCAAAGTTGCGACCAGGGAAAACTCCTGCAAAAAGAAGGCCAGAAAAAACACCCTAGCACGTATGTCATCATGTTGTAATTAGAATTTCCGTCAAGTGCTAACCTAGCACAACGTTTTGCTGCAAACTGCGGCTCCCAAAGTGCCCGTGAAGCCGAGCTATGTCAAATTTGCCAAGGGGACTCTCAGCGCGCAATTTCTGAAATTCTGCAAAGTTGCGACGAGTGGAAACTCCTGCAAAAAAAAAGGCCAGAAAAAACACCCTGGCGCGAATGCTATCATGTCCTAATTAAAATTTCCTTGAAGTGCCAACCTAACACAACATTTTGCTGGAAACCGCGGCTCCCAAAGTGCACATGAGGCCAAAGTATGTCAAATTTGCCAAGGGGATCCTCAGCACGCGTTTTCTGAAATTATGCAAAGTTGCGACAAGGGAGAAACTCCTCCAAAAAGAAAGCCAAAAAAACCACCCTGGCGCGAATGTCATCATGTCTTAATTATAATTTCCTTCAAGCGCCAACCTAGCACAACATTTTGCTGCAAACCGCGGCTCCCAAAGTGCCCGTGAAGCCGAGCTATGTCAAATTTGCCAAGGAGACTCTCAGCGCGCAATTTCTGAAATTCTGCAAAGTTGCGACCAGGGGAAACTCCTGCAAAAAGAAGGCCGCAAAAAACACCCTGGCGCGATTGCCATCAAGTCCTAAATAACATTTCCTTCAAGTGTTAACCTAGCACAACATTTTGCTTTAAATTGCGGCTCCCAAAGTGCCCGTCAAGCCGAGCTTTGTCAAATTTGCCAAAGAGACCCTCAGCGCGCGTTTTCTGAAATTCTGCAAATTTGCGACCAGGGGAAACTCTTGCAAAAAGAAGGCCACAAAAAACACCCTGGCGCGAATGCCATCATGTGCTAATTAAAATTTCCTGGAAGTGCCAACCTAACACAACATTTTGCTGCAAACCGCGGCTCCCAAAGTGCCCGTGAAGCCGAGCTATCTTAAATTTGCCAAGGAGACCCTCAGCGCGCGTTTTCTGAAATTCTGCAAAGTTTCGACCAGGGGAAACTCCTGCAAAAAGAAGGCCACAAAAAACACCCTGGCGCGAATGCCATCATGTCCTAATTAAAATTTCTTTAAAGTGCCAATCTAGCACAACATTTTGCTGCAAACCGCGCCTCCAAAAGTGCCGTGAAGCCGAGCTATGTCAAATTTGCCAAGGAGACCCTGTGCGCGCGTTTTCTGAAATACTGCAAAGTTGCGACCAGGGGAGAATCCTGCAAAAAGAAGGCCACAAAAAAAACCCTAGCGCAAATGCCATCATATTTTCATTACAATTTCCTTCAAGCGCCAACCTAGCACAACATTTTGCTGCAAACCGCGGCTTCCAAAGTGCCCGTGAAGCCATGCTATGTCAAATTTCCCAAGGAGACCTCACCGTGCGTTTTCTGAAATTCTGCAAAGTTGCGACCAGGGGAAACTCCTGCAAACAGAAGGCCACAATAAACACCCTAGCACGAATGCCATCATGTCGTAATTAGGATTTCCTTCAAGTGCCAACCTAGCACAACATTTTGCTGCAAACCGCGGCTCCCAAAGTGCCCGTGAAGCCGAGCTATCTTAAATTGGCCAAGGAGACCCTCAGCGCGCGTTTTCTAAAATTCTGCAAAGTTGCGACCAGGGGAAACTCCTGCAAAAAGAAGGCTACAAAAAACACCCTGGCGCGAATGCCATCATGTCCTAATTAAAATTTCTTTAAAGAGCCAACCTAGCACAACATTTTGCTGCAAACCGCGCCTCCAAAAGTGCCCGTGAAGCCGAGCTATATCAAATTTGCCAAGGAGACCCTGTGCGCGCGTTTTCTGAAATACTGCAAAGTTGCGACCAGGGGAGAACCCTGCAAAAAGAAGGCCACAAAAAACACCCTAGCGCAAATGCCATCATATTTTTATTACAATTTCCTTCAACCGCCAACCTAGCAAAAAAATTTTGCTGCAAACCGCGGCTTCCAAAGTGCCCGTGAAGCCGAGCTATGTCAAATTTCCCAAGGAGACCTCACCGCGCGTTTTCTGAAGTTCTGCAAAGTTGCGGTCAGGGGAAACTCCTGCAAACAGAAGGCCACCATAAACACCCTAGCACGAATGCCATCATGTCGTAATTAAGATTTCCTTCAAGTGCCAACCTAGCACAACATTTTGCTGCAAACCGCGGCTCCCAAAGTGCCCGTGAAGCCGAGCTATGTCAAATTTGCCAAGGAGACCCTCAGCGCGCGTTTTCTGAAGTTCTGCAAAGTTGCGACCAGGGGAAACTCCTGGAAAAAGAAGGCCACATAAAACACCCTGGCGCGAATGCCATCATGTCCTTATTAGAATGCACTTAAAGTGCCAGCCTAGCACAACATTTTGCTGGAAACTGCGGCTCCCAAAGTGCCCGTGAAGCTGAGCTATGTCAAATTTGCCAATGAGACCCTCAGCGCGCGTTTTCTGAAATTCTGCAAAGTTGCGACCAATGGAAACTCTTGCAAAAAGAAGGCCAGAAAAAACACCCTAGCACGAATGCCATCATGTCGTAATTAAGATTTCCGTCAAGTGCCAACCTAGCACAACGTTTTGCTACAAACTGCGGCTCCCAAAGTGCCCGTGAAGCCGAGCTATGTCAAATTTGCCAAGGAGACCCTCAGCGGGCGTTTTCGGAAATTCTGCAAAGTTGCGACCAGGGGAAACTCCTGCAAAAAGAACGCCAGAAAAAACACCCTGGCGCAAATGCCATCATGTCGTAATTACAATTTCGTTCAAGTGCCAACCTAGCACAACATTTTGCTGCAAACCGCGGCTCCCAAAGTGCCCGTGAAGCCGAGCTATGTCAAATTGGCCAAGGAGACCCTCAGCGCGCGTTTTCATAAATTCTGCAAAGTTGCGACCAGGGGAAACTCCTGAAAAAAGAAGGCCAGAAAAAACACCCTGGCGCGAATGCCATCATGTCTTAATTAGCACTTCCTTCAAGTGCCAACCTAGCACAACATTTTGCTGCAAACCGCGGCTCCCAAAGTGCCCGTGAAGCCGAGCCATGGCAAATTTCGCAAGGACACCCTCATCGCGCTTTTTCTGAAATTCTGCAAAGTTGCGACCAAGGGAAACTTCTCCAGAAAAAAGGCCACAAAAAACACCCTGGCGCAAGTGCTATCATCTCCTAATTAGAATACACTTAAAGTGCAAACATAGCACAACATTTTGCTGCAAACCGCAGCGCCTAAAGTGCCCGTAAAGCCGATCTATGTCAAATTTCGCAGGGACACCCTCATCGCGCATTTTCTGAAATTCTTCAAAGTTTCGACCAAGGGAAACTCCTGCAAAAACAGGCCACAAAAATCACCCTGGTGCGAATGCCATCATGTCTTAATTAGAATTTCCTTGAAGTGCCAACCTAGGACAACATTTTGCTGGAAACCGCGGCTCCCAAAGTGCCCGTGAAGCCGAGCTATGTCAAATTTGCGTAGGAGAACCTCAGCGCGCGTTTTCTAAAATTCTGGAAAGTTGCGAGTAAGGGAAACTCCTCCAGAAAGAAGGCCACAAATAAACAGCCTGACGCAAATGCCATCATCTACTAATTAGAATGCACTTGAATTGCAAACATAGCACAACATTATCCTGCAAACCGCGGCTTCCAAAGTGCCCGTAAAGCCGAGCTATGGCAAATTTGGCAAGGACACCCTCATCGCGCATTTTCTAAAATTCTGCAAAGTTGCGAACAAGGGAAACTCCTCCGGAAAGAAGGCCACAAAAAACACACTGGCGAAAATGCCATCTTCTCCTAAGTAGAATTTATTTCAAGTGCAAACATAGCACAACATTTTGCTGTAAACCGCGGCTCCCAAAGTGCCAGTAAAGCCGAGCTATGGCAAATTTGGCAAGGACACCCTCATCGCGCGTTTTCTGAAATTCTGCAAAGTTGCGATCAAGGGAAACTCCTCCAGAAAGAAGGCCACAAAAAACACCCTGGCGCAAATGTCATCATCAAATAAATAGAATCCAATTCCAGTGCAAACATAGCACAACATTTTGCTTCAAACCGCGGCTCCCAAAGTGCCCGTAAAGCCGAGCTATGGCAAATTTCGCAAGGACACCCTCATCGCGCTTTTTCTGAAATTCTGCAAAGTTGCGACCAAGGGAAACTTCTCCAGAAAAAAGGCCACAAAAAACACCCTGGCGCTAATGCCATCATCTCCTAATTAGAGATGATGGCAAATGGCAACTTTCGCAAGGACACCCTCATCGCGCATTTTCTGAAATTCTGCAAAGTTGCGACCAAGGCAAACTCCTCCAGAAAAAAGGCCACAAAATGCACCCTGGCGCAAACGTCATCATCTCTTAATTAGATTGCCCTTGAAGTGCAATCATAGCACAACATTTTGCTACAAACCGCGGCTCCCAAAGTGCCCGTAAAGCCGAGCTATGGAAAATTTGGCAAGGACACCCTAATCGCGCATTTTCTGAAATTCTGCAAAGTTTCGACCAAGGGAAACTCCTCCAGAAAGAAGGCCACAAAAATCACCCTGGCGCAAATGCCATCATTTCCTAATTAAAATGCGCTTGAAGTGCAAACATAGCACAACAGTTTGCTGCAAACCGCGGCTCCCAAAGTGCCCGTAGAGCCGAGCTATGGAAAATTTGGCAAGGGCACCCTCATCGCGCTTTTTCTAAAATTCTGCAAAGTTGCCACCAAGGAAAACTCCTCCAGAAAGAAGGCCACAGAAAAACACCCTGGCGCAAATGCCATCATCTACTAATTACAATGCACCTCAAGTGCAAACATAGCACAACATTTTGCTGCAAACCGCGGCTCCCAAAGTGCCCGTAAAGTCGAGCTATGGCAAATTTGGCAAGGACACCCTAATCGCGCATTTTCTGAAATTCTGCAAAGATGCGACCAACGGAAACTCCTCCAGAAAGAAGGCCACAAAAATCACCCTGGCGCAAATGCCATCATCCCCTAATTAGAATACACTTCAAGTGCAAACATAGCACAACATTTTGCTGCAAATCGCGGCTCCCAAAGTGCCCGTAAAGCCGAGCTATGGCAAATTTTGCAAGGACACCCTCATCGCGCTTTTTCTGAAATTCTGCAAAGTTGCGACCAAGCGAAACTCCTCCAGAAAGAAGGTCACAAAAAAGACCCTGGCGCAAATGCAATCATTTCCTAATTAAAATGCGCTTCAAGTGCAAACCTAGCACAACAGTTTGCTGCAAACCGCGGCTCCCAAAGTGCCCGTAGAGCCGAGCTATGGAAAATTTGGCAAGGGCACCCTCATCGCGCTTTTTCTAAAATTCTGCAAAGTTGCGACCAAGGATAACTCCTCCAGAAAGAAGGCCACAGAAAAACACCCTGGCTCAAATGCCATCATCTACTAATTACAATGCACTTCAAGTGCAAACATAGCACAACATTTTGTTGCAAACCGCGGCTCCCAAAGTTGCCGTAAAGTCGAGCTATGGCAAATTTGGCAAGGACACCCTAATCGGGGAATTTCTGAAATTCTGCAAAGTTGCGACCAAGAGAAACTCCTCCGGAAAGAAGGCCACAAAAAACACCCTGGCGAAAATGCCATCAACGCCCAATTAGAATGCGCTTAAAGTGCAGACATAGCACAACATTTTGCTGCAAACCGCGGCTCCCAAAGTGCCTGTAAATCCGAGCTATGGCACATTTGGCAAGGACACCCTCATCGGGCATTTTCTGAAATTCTGCAATGTTGCGACCAACGGAAACTCCTGCAGAAAGAAGGCCACAAAAAACACCCTGGCGCAAATGCCATCATCCCCTAATTAAAAAACACTTGAAGTGCAAACATAGCACAACATTTTGCTGCAAATCGCGGCTCCCAAAGTGCCCGTAAAGCCGAGCTATGGCAAATTTCGCAAAGACACCCTCATCGCGCTTTTTCTGAAATTCTGCAAAGTTGCGACCAAGGGAAACTCGTCCAGAAAAAAGGCCACAAAAAACACCCTGGCGCAAATGCCATCATCCCCTAATTAGAATGCACTTGAAGTGAAACATAGCACAACATTTTGCTGCAAACCGCGGCGCTTAAACTGCCCGTAAAGCCGAGCTATGGCAAATTTCGCAAGGACACCCTCATCGCGCTTTTTCTGAAATTCTGCAAAGTTGCGACCAAGGGAAACTCCCACAGAAAGAAGGCCACAAAAAACACTCTGGCGCAAATGCCATCATCCCCTAATTAGAATGCACTTGAAGTGTAACATAGCACAACATTTTGCTGCAAACCGCGGCGCTTAAACTGCCCGTAAAGCCGAGCTATGGCAAATTTGGCAAGGACACCCTCATCGCGCATTTTCTGAAATTCTGCAAAGTTGCGACCAAGGGAAACTCCTCCAGAAAAAAGGCCACAAAAAACACCCTGGCGCAAACGTCATCATCTCTTAATTAGATTGCCCTTGAAGTGCAAACATATCACAACATTTTGCTGCAAACCGCGGCTCCCAAAGTGCCCGTAAAGCCGAGCTATGGAAAATTTGGCAAGGACACCCTCATCGCGCATTTTCTAAAATTCTGCAAAGTTTCGACCAAGGGAAACTCCTCCAGAAAGAAGGCCACAAAAAACACCCAGGCGCAAATGCCATCATTTCCTAATTAAAATGCGCTTGAAGTGCAAACATAGCACAACAGTTTGCTGCAAACCGCGGCTCCCAAAGTGCCCGTAGAGCCGAGCTATGGAAAATTTGGCAAGGGCACCCTCATCGCGCTTTTTCTAAAATTCTGCAAAGTTGCGACCAAGGAAAACTCTTCCAGAAAGAAGGCCACAGAAAAACACCCTGGCGCAAATGTCATCATCTACTAATTACAATGCACTTCAAGTGCAAACATAGCACAACATTTTGCTGCAAACCGCGGCTCCCAAAGTGCCCTTTAAAGCCGAGCTATGGCAAATTTCGCAAGGACACCCTCATCGCGCTTTTTCTGAAATTCTGCAAAGTTGCGACCAATGGAAACTCCCCCAGAAATAAGGCCACAAAAAACACCCTGGCGCAAATGCCATCATCCCCTAATTACAATGCACTTGAAGTGAAACATACCACAACATTTTGCTGCAAACCGCGGCGCTTAAACTGCCCGTAAAGCCGAGCTATGGCAAATTTCGCAAGGACACCCTCATCGCGCATTTTCTGAAATTCTGCAAAGTTGCGACCAAAGGAAACTCCTCCAGAAAAAAGGCCACAAAAAACACCCTGGCGCAAACGTCATCATCTCTTAATTAGATTGCCCTTGAAGTGCAAACATAGCACAACATTTTGCTGCAAACCGCGGCTCCCAAAGTGCCCGTAAAGCCGAGCTATGGAAAATTTGGCAAGGACACCCTCATCGCGCATTTTCTGAAATTCTGCAAAGTTGCGAACAAGGTAAACTCCTCCAGAAAGAAGGCCACAAAAAACACCCTGGCGCAAATGCCATCATTTCCTAATTAAAATGCGCTTGAAGTGCAAACATAGCACAACAGTTTGCCGCAACCCGCGGCTCCCAAAGTGCCCGTAGAGCCGAGCTATGGAAAATTTGGCAAGGGCACCCTCATCGCGCTTTTTCTAAAATTCTGCAAAGTTGCGACCAAGGAAAACTCCTCCAGAAAGAAGGCCACAGAAAAACACCCTGGCGCAAATGCCATCATCTACTAATTACAATGCACTTCAAGTGCAAACATAGCACAACATTTTGCTGCAAACCGCGGCTCCCAAAGTGCCCGTAAAGCCGAGCTATGGCAAATTTGGCAAGGACACCCTCATCGCGCATTTTCTGAAATTCTGCAAAGTATCGACCAAGGGAAACTCCTCCGGAAAGAAGGCCACAAAAAACACCCTGGCGAAAATGCCATCAACGCTCAATAAGAATGCGCTTAAAGTGCAGACATAGCACAACATTTTGCTGCAAACCGCGGCTCCCAAAGTGCCCGTAAAGCCGAGCTATGGAAAATTTGGCAAGGACACCCTCATCGCGCATTTTCTGAAATTCTGCAAAGCTGCGACCAAGGGAAACTCCTCCAGAAAAAAGGCCACAAAAAACACCCTGGCGCAAATGCCATCATCCCCTAATTAGAATGCACTTGAAGTGAAACATAGCACAACATTTTGCTGGAAACCGCGGCGCTTAAACTGCCCGTAAAGCGGAGCTATGGCAAATTTGGCAAGGACACCCTCATCGCGCTTTTTCTGAAATTCTGCAAAGTTGCGGTCAAGGGAAACTCCTCCAGAAAGAAGGCCACAAAAAAGACCCTGGCGCAAATGTCATCATCTAATAAATAGAATCCAATTCCAGTGCAAACATAGCACAACATTTTGCTGCAAACTGCGGCGCCTAAAGTGCCCGTAAAGCCGAGCTATGGCAAATTTCGCAAGGACACCCTCATCGCGCTTTTTCTGAAATTCTGCAAAGTTGCGACCAAGGGAAACTCCTCCACAAAAAAGGCCACAAAGAACACCCTGGCGCAAACGTCATCATCTCCTAGTTAGATTGCCTTTGAAGTGCAAACATAGCACGACATTTTGCTGCAAACCGCGGCTCCCAAAGTGCCCGTAAAGCCGAGCTATGGAAAATTTGGCAAGGACACCCTCATCGCGCATTTTCTGAAATTCTGCAAAGTTGCGACCAAGGGAAACTCCTCCAGAAATAAGGCCACAAAAATCACCCTGGCGCAAATGCCATCATTTCCTAATGAAAATACGCTTGAAGTGCAAAGATAGCACAACAGTTTGCTGTAAACCGCGGCTCCCAAAGTGCCCGTAGAGCCCAGCTATGGAAAATTTGCCAAGGACACCCTCATCGCGCTTTTACTGAAATTCTGCAAAGTTGCGACCAAAGGAAACTCCTCCAGAAAGAAGGCCACAAAAAAACACTCTGGCGTAAATGCCATCATCTACTAATTAGAATGCACTTGAATTGCAAACATAGCACAACATTTTCCTGCAAACCGCGGCTCCCAAAAGGCCCGTAAAGCCGAGCTATGGCAAATTTGGCAAGGACACCCTCATCGCGCATTTTCTGAAATTCTGCAAAGTTGCGACCAACGGAAACTCCTGCAGAAAGAAGGCCACAAAAAACACCCTGGCGCAAATGCCATCATCGCCTAATTAAAAAACACTTGAAGTGCAAACATAGCACAACATTTTGCTGCAAATCGCGGCTCCCAAAGTGCCCGTAAAGCCGAGCTATGGCAAATTTCGCAAGGACACCCTCACCGCGCTTTTTCTGAAATTCTGCAAAGTTGCGACCAAGGGAAACTCGTCCAGAAAAAAGGCCACAAAAAACACCCTGGCGCAAATGCCATCATCCCCTAATTAGAATGCACTTGAAGTGAAACATAGCACAACATTTTGCTGCAAACCGCGGCGCTTAAACTGCCCGTAAAGCCGAGCTATGGCAAATTTCGCAAGGACACCCTCGTCGCGCTTTTTCTGAAATTCTGCAAAGTTGCGACCAAGGGAAACTCCCACAGAAAGAAGGCCACAAAAAACACCCTGGCGCAAATGCCATCATCCCCTAATTAGAATGCACTTTAAGTGTAACATAGCACAACATTTTGCTGCAAACCGCGGCGCTTAAACTGCCCGTAAAGCCGAGCTATGGCAAATTTCGCAAGGACACCCTCATCGCGCATTTTCTGAAATTCTGCAAAGTTGCGACCAAGGGAAACTCCTCCAGAAAAAAGGCCACAAAAAACACCTTGGCGCAAACGTCATCATCTCTTAATTAGATTGCCCTTGAAGTGCAAACATAGCACAACATTTTGCTGCAAACCGCGGCTCCCAAAGTGCCCGTAAAGCCGAGCTATGGAAAATTTGGCAAGGACACCCTCATCGCGCATTTTCTAAAATTCTGCAAAGTTTCGACCAAGGGAAACTCCTCCAGAAAGAAGGCCACAAAAAACACCCTGGCGCAAATGCCATCATTTCCTAATTAAAATGCGCTTGAAGAGCAAACATAGCACAACAGTTTGCTGCAAACCGCGGCTCCCAAAGTGCCCGTAGAGCCGAGCTATGGAAAATTTGGCAAGGGCACCCTCATCGCGCTTTTTCTAAAATTCTGCAAAGTTGCGACCAAGGAAAACTCCTCCAGAAAGAAGGCCACAGAAAAACACCCTGGCGCAAATGTCATCATCTACTAATTACAATGCACTTCAAGTGCAAACATAGCACAACATTTTGCTGCAAACCGCGGCTCCCAAAGTGCCCTTTAACGCCGAGCCATGGCAAATTTCGCAAGGACACCCTCATCGCGCTTTTTCTGAAATTCTGCAAAGTTGCGACCAATGGAAACTCCCCCAGAAATAAGGCCACAAAAAACACCCTGGCGCAAATGCCATCATCCCCTAATTACAATGCACTTGAAGTGAAACATAGCACAACATTTTGCTGCAAACCGCGGCGCTTAAACTGCCCGTAAAGCCGAGCTATGGCAAATTTCGCAAGGACACCCTCATCGCGCATTTTCTGAAATTCTGCAAAGTTGCGACCAAAGGAAACTCCTCCAGAAAAAAGGCCACAAAAAACACCCTGGCGCAAACGTCATCATCTCTTAATTAGATTGCCCTTGAAGTGCAAACACAGCACAACATTTTGCTGCAAACCGCGGCTCCCAAAGTGCCCGTAAAGCCGAGCTATGGAAAATTTGGCAAGGACACCCTCATCGCGCATTTTCTGAAATTCTGCAAAGTTGCGAACAAGGTAAACTCCTCCAGAAAGAAGGCCACAAAAAACACCCTGGCGCAAATGTCATCATTTCCTATTTAAAATGCGCTTGAAGTACAAACATAGCACAACAGTTTGCTGCAACCCGCGGCTCCCAAAGTGCCCGTAGAGCCGAGCTATGGAAAATTTGGCAAGGGCACCCTCATCGCGCTTTTTCTAAAATTCTGCAAAGTTGCGACCAAGGAAAACTCCTCCAGAAAGAAGGCCACAGAAAAACACCCTGGCGCAAATGCCATCATCTACTAATTACAATGCACTTCAAGTGCAAACATAGCACAACATTTTGCTGCAAACCGCGGCTCCCAAAGTGCCCGTAAAGCCGAGCTATGGCAAATTTGGCAAGGACACCCTCATCGCGCATTTTCTGAAATTCTGCAAAGTTGCGACCAAGGGAAACTCCTCCGGAAAGAAGGCCACAAAAAACACCCTGGCGAAAATGCCATCAACGCTCAATAAGAATGCGCTTAAAGTGCAGACATAGCACAACATTTTGCTGCAAACCGCGGCTCCCAAAGTGCCCGTAAAGCCGAGCTATGGAAAATTTGGCAAGGACACCCTCATCGCGCATTTTCTGAAATTCTGCAAAGCAGCGACCAAGGGAAACTCCTCCAGAAAAAAGGCCACAAAAAAACACCCTGGCGCAAATGCCATCATCCTCTAATTAGAATGCACTTGAAGTGAAACATAGCACAACATTTTGCTGGAAACCGCGGCGCTTAAACTGCCCGTAAAGCGGAGCTATGGCAAATTTGGCAAGGACACCCTCATCGCGCTTTTTCTGAAATTCTGCAAAGTTGCGATCAAGGGAAACTCCTCCAGAAAGAAGGCCACAAAAAAGACCCTGGCGCAAATGTCATCATCTAATAAATAGAATCCAATTCCAGTGCAAACATAGCACAACATTTTGCTGCAAACCGCGGCTCCCAAAGAGCCCGTAAAGCCGAGCTATGGAAAATTTGGCAAGGACACCCTCATCGCGCATTTTCTGAAATTCCGCAAAGTTGCAACCAAGGAAAACTCCTCCAGAAAGAAGGCCACAAAAAACACCCTGGCGCAAATGCCATCATTTACTAATTAAAATACACTTCAAGTGCAAACAAGGCACAACATTTTGCTGCAAACTGCGGCGCCTAAAGTGCCCGTAAAGCCGAGCTATGGCAAATTTCGCAAGGACACCCTCATCGCGCTTTTTCTGAAATTCTGCAAAGTTGCGACCAAGGGAAACTCCTCCAGAAAAAAGGCCACAAAGAACACCCTGGCGCAAACGTCATCATCTCTTAATTAGATTTCTCTTGAAGTGCAAACATAGCACGACATTTTGCTGCAAACCGCGGCTCCTAAAGTGCTCGTAAAGCCGAGCTATGGAAAATTTGGCAAGGACACCCTCATCGCGCATTTTCTGAAATTCTTCAAAGTTGCGACCACGGGAAACTCCTCCAGAAATAAGGCCACAAAAATCACCCTGGCGCAAATGCCATCATTTCCTAATGAAAATACGCTTGAAGTGCAAAGATAGCACAACAGTTTGCTGTAAACGGCGGCTCCCAAAGTGCCCGTAGAGCCCAGCTATGGAAAATTTGCCAAGGACACCCTCATCGCGCTTTTACTGAAATTCTGCAAAGTTGCGACCAAAGGAAACTCCTCCAGAAAGAAGGCCACAAAAAAACACCCTGGCGTAAATGCCATCATCTACTAATTAGAATGCACTTGAATTGCAAACATAGCACAACATTTTCCTGCAAACCGCGGCTCCCAAAAGGCCCGTAAAGCCGAGCTATGGCAAATTTGGCAAGGACACCCTCATCGCGCATTTTCTGAAATTCTGCAAAGTTGCGACCAAGGGAAACTCCTGCAGAAAGAAGGCCACAAAAAACACCCTGGCGCAAATGCCATCATTTCCTAATTAAAATGCGCTTGAAGTGCAAACATAGCACAACAGTTTGCTGCAAACCGCGGCTGCCAAAGTGCCCGTAGAGTCGAGCTATGGAAAATTTGGCAAGGGCACCCTCATCGCGCTTTTTCTAAAATTCTGCAAAGTTGCGACCAAGGAAAACTCCTCCAGAAAGAAGGCCACAGAAAAACACCCTGGCGCAAATGCCATCATCTACTAATTACAATGCACTTCAAGTGCAAACATAGCACAACATTTTGCTGCAAACCGCGGCTCCCAAAGTGCCTGTAAAGCCGAGCTATGGCAAATTTGGCAAGGACACCCTCATCGCGCTTTTTCTGAAATTCTGCAAAGTTGCGACCAAGGGAAACTCCCCCAGAAATAAGGCTACAAAAAACACCCTGGCGCAAATGCCATCATCCCCTAATTACAATGCACTTGAAGTGCAAACATAGCACAACATTTTGCTGCAAACCGCGGCGCTTAAACTGCCCGTAAAGCCGAGCTATGGCAAATTTCGCAAGGACACCCTCATCGCGCTTTTTCTGAAATTCTGCAAAGTTGCGACCAAGGGAAACTCCCCCAGAAATAAGGCCACAAAAAACACCCTGGCGCAAATGCCATCATCCCCTAATTAGAATGCACTTGAAGTGAAACATAGCACAACATTTTGGTGCAAACCGCGGCTCCCAAAGTGCCCGTAACGTAGCCTGAAATGTCAGTCATCTCCCGCCCTCAGCCTTCCCCGTGCGAGAGACGCCTGAAGTCTGAGCGTTATAATTCCATCCAGTGACGTCATACTGTTTCTGATATGTGAAGTTATTTTTCATTGGTTATTATGCGAGCGAGATAGATTACCGTTTTTCATTGGATATGAAAATGAAAACAACTTTGTGACTTTACTGTCGATAATGGCGGACGCGTTTCGTGCATGCGATGAGAAATTCGAAAGTAGTTTAAAGGCTTTTTTACCCAAGTTTGGTGTCACAGAACTACGCGCAGAACAAAAGCAGGCACTTTTACATTTAATATCTGGAAGAGATGTGTTTGTTAATCTTCCAACCGGCTTCGGTAAGTCACTGATCTATCAGCTTGCTCCTTGAATCGTAGAAGAAATGTCACGTCTTGGCGGGAAGGTTCGCAGTGCAATCATTCTGGTGATCTCTCCTCTAGTGTCCTTGATGAGAGATCAAGTGCAAGGTTTGGAGCGAAAAGGAATAAAAGCCTCGTTTATCGGTGGGGGACAAGAAGAGGCAAATTTGCAGAAGATCTTCAAAGGAGAAATGAACATTGTTAATTCATCTCCGGAAGCTGTGCTGGGAAATGAACAATGGCGTGAAATGGTTAGCTCGCCCATTTACCAAAGAAATGTAATTGCGGTCGCTGTCGATGAAGCACATTGTATTACTCATTGGTATGTTTAATTTATCTGTTATCCTTTTTGAATCACTATTACGTGCAGCGGAACGATTACACCATCTGTAATTCTTGCTCAATAGCGGTAACCTATCAAGTTCTTCATCGATCATTTGGAATGATAACAACAGGAGAGCGTTTAAGAGTCAATCACTTGCTCTCAAAAATGTATGAAGGGTTCCACCGTTACGGAATTCAAAGATCTTTTTATACAAAGGAAATCAGGCCGCAGAAGAAAGGATGACATTATTCTTCCCAGACCTGAAACAAACCTTATTAGGAACTCCATAAGTTATAGAGGAGCAATTGCATGGAATAGTTTAACGAACAAAGAAACAACGGCTCAAACCTTGAAAGATTTTAAACGCTGTTTTCGAAAGTTTGACACAGATAAAATAAATTTTGAACCGATTTTAGCTATAACCAATAACAGAGACACCGACTACGAATATTTCTGATAGGTTTTATTTTGTAAGATAAATTTTAATTGTACATATGTTTTAAGTATTTTACTTTTTGGTTACTATTGTTTGCACGACCCCACCAGCAATGCTGATCTCACTTATCGTGCTAAAATAAAGTTCTCAGTCAGTCATATACAAATACCATCAATAGTAGCAACTGAGTTGTATCTATGTATTGTATTGCAGGGGCCAAAGTGGAAATACAGGCAATGTTGCTTTCAGGAGATGGTACAACAACATCCAAGAATTGAGGTCTCTCCTCCCAAGTCAGACAACTTTTATAGCTCTCACTGCAACTGCTATGAAATCTACAAGGGAAAAAATATGCAGTGCCTTGAATATGGAGAAACCAGAATTAGTGATGGCTTCCCCCGAACGACCAAATATCTGTTATGCAGTGGTAAAAATGTCTAACAAAAGTCATGTGACAGTATTTTGAACAGCTTTTAAATCAACTGAAAACTAAAGGCAACCAGTGTGACCGATGTACCATTTACTGCCAGACTGTAAATCAATGCAGTACTTTATTTTCATTGTTCTCAGTTCAACTAGGAAAGAAAATGTACTTGCATGAGGAGAAGCCAAATGCCAAAGAAAGGCTTGTTGAAATGATGCATGTAAGAACCCCGGATAATGTCAAAGAGACAGTGCTAAATTCAATGGCTGATTATGCGGGCCACATAAGGGTTCTCATTTGTACCATTGCGTTTGGTATGGGAGTTGATGCCAAGGGAGTCCGAACAATCATAAACTTTGGGCCTTCCCGTAATTTGGAATTATATGTACAAGAAAGTGGCCGTTGCTGCAGAGATGGAAAGCCAGGAAAGTGTATCATTCTATACTTAGGTCGAATGTTAAGCACCTGTGCAAAGGACATTAAAGATTATGTTTCAACTAAAGCTTGTAGCAGACAGTACATCAATGGTTATTTTGACAGACCCATTACCTCATCTCAAACTGCAAACCCTCCCACTCCCCATGATTGTTGTGAGAACTGTGCATTGTCCTGCACCTGTGGTCATGATGGTTGCAGTGATGAGAGTATTTGCTCCATTGATCAGGCTCTTACAGTGTGCATATCGCCAGTAAGAAATGTTTCAGAGGACCAACTTGCATCTCTAAAAGGGAACTCATGAGATACAAGAAGACATGGGTAGCATATTGTATGCAAAGGAACATGCACAGTCAAAGTCAAGTTTCAGCAATTTCTTGGCCAAGTTTCCTTATGGAATTTGGAGACTACCACATTGGGCAAGTAATTGAAAGTGCTCCATACATTGCATCATGGAGTGATGTTCTTAAGTGTATTGAGATTTGGAGAGTAAACCATGCTATTGAAATTTGGAAAACATTGAAGAAAATATTAGCCGATTTGCAAGATGAACCACTGCCAGAAATTTCAGATGTGGAAACTGACATTGATGATGATGACGAAGATGACAATGACTGGATGAGAATGTTAAATGACTCATTTAATGACTTTAGTTTTACAGCAATGCTGGAAGAAGAAGAGAGTATGGATGTTGATGAAGATGCTTCATATGAAGCTGCTATTCCAGACATTTTAGACAATGTTTTGAGTTCAATTTGATCATGGATGTATTTCTTGTACAACACTTATTGCCTATTGTACATATTGTGGCGAACTGTGGTAAATTATAATATATTATTGTATGAGAGGGAAATGATTTTAATCCATGAATCTGGTGTATCTACAAATATTGATCATTTTGAAGAACATTTTCTTCATAAGATAATTTAAGGTACAAGGATATATTGTCAACAGATCATTGGAAACTGAAAACCAATGTTACCTGAACTGCTAAGTTTTTAGCAAAGGATTGATAATGACTCACTATGTTATTTCAATTTGATTACATAGTGTATTTCTTGTGACAAAATTTCCATTTTATTATTGCCCATTTATAATATGTTGTGGCCAGCTTTGGTTAACTATAATATATTACATGTATTGTATGACGGGGGACTGATTTTAAACCATCAATCCGGTATAACTACAAAAAATTAATATTGATCATTTTGTAGAACATTTTTCACAACAGAAACTAAGAAAAAGTTCACAAGATATAATAGAAACTGATGAAATGGTAACTGAAAACCAATGTTACCTGAACTTCTAAGTTTTGGACAAAAGATTGACTACAACTTGTTATGAGGGGAGATAAGATCTTGATCAGTTGTGGGGCAGAATACATTTCACATTTCTTAGACTGTTCACAGCCTCTCTATAATTTATGCATGCAAAAGAAAAAGCAAGCGAAGCGAGTGCAAAGCATGCGGAGGTGGGAGGTGGGGTGATGACACTTTAGTCGCCTTTCACCCAATGGGAAATTTCCATTCCTGGAGAAACCGGAAATTCACTTTTTTCCAAAGATGTCTACAGCCCTCTATTTTTCTCAGTCACCGCCCCCTACCCAGTTAAATCTTCCGTTTTGTGCTGGCATCCAGTTCTCTCACAATTATATCCATGCATTCAACAATCAAATAAAAAATAGAGAAAATAGAGGGCTGTGAACAGTCTATATATTTCTTAACGAGCTCTCTTATCCAGGGAAATGTACTTTTTATGGTCATTGATCCATTTGTAAAGCGAGTGGATGTCAAGTCCATTCGATGGATCACTTGAAATTCCAGGGAAACTGAGCAATGATCGGCCATCTCTGAATTCTAAAGTGTCCTCAGCAATTAACTTGTTTAAAATGGTGATGAGGTCTTTTGAATCAGATCTGACAGTGTGTTTCCCTGATCTCTTAATTTTGTGGATGGTTGCATCAAAGTTGTCTACCATTTGTCGTTTAACAAACTGGGATTTACAAACTCTGGTGACTGCCTTCTCTGTCAGATTTCGTCCAAGTTTCCTGATTTCTTCCTTGAGCCCCTTGTTGTCATGTTCCAGGTCTAAGTCCAATGGAACATTGGATCCTTTTCCCTTGACAGACCTATTCCACTGTAGTCTGTATGCTTGGCGTGGTATCAAAAGACCATTGACCTGTAATATATAGTACAGGGCCTCAACGGCATACTTGGTGCTTCCAGAATCCTTCTTGAAGTGGAGAAGAAACATTTTCCAGCACAGTAAATTCCCGTCGCCATCACCTTCACCCACAGCATCAAGAAATTCTGTGAACAAAAGGCCATAGTTCATCAAGCAGCAGTTATAGTTGTAAGAATCATCTTTCTTTCTTTGTTTTGGCTCTGGTGATGTGGTGGTGCTTTAATTAAACGTGACATCTTCGATAACTGGTGGAGGGTTGTGCTGCTGTTCATGGTCTCTTTTTCGTTTCCCATCATGCTTGAAGGTTGCTGGACACCCTGGTGATCTGCACATGAAACGACCTACCGGAGTAACCATTTGCCTTGAATTTATCTGGTCTATTTCATCCTCATCTAGCACAGCACTTATAATGTCAGCAGCTTTGAATCAGCACTTACAAACATGTCTAAGATTGCTTTGGCAGCCTTGAACAAATAGAGCCTGCCTAGAATGCTTTGGTTGTCGTTTTCTTCTCGGTTTAAGTGTGGCATTTTCATGGTTACAGGCAAGGCATCCATGGATGACATCCCAAGAATCTTAAGGGCTGCTGCAACCACTCTCCCTTCAAATTCAAGAAGGAAAAATTCCTTGCACTGAGTGTATGCTTCATGGACATAAGCCTTTACATTCCTATGGTTGATGAGATTTCGATCACTGTACATTGTACAGGGCTCACCAGCAGATTTGGGAGAGTACAGATTCTTGAAGATGTTCTAAAAAAGAGGACATTTCTTCTGTTAATTAAACCATAAATGCAACCACAAGGTGCAAAAAAAGTCCCCGAAGTACAGGGTCCTATGAGTGAATCCGAGATGATGAACTCTAAGTAACAAAAATAGATAAAATAAAGGCAAAAGACCAGTCTCTCAGCTCTCCAAACTGCAGGTATTAGAGCATAACCGTTTCTTACTTTTTTATAATCTTAGCAGAGAATTTACATTGCTTTATGTGCCCAGTTATCAAACACCTTGTCTTTCTTCATCAGTGCAGGAAGAAATAACATATCAATGTAGTTATTGTATGCTCATTCAACTGTTGGCTACATAATGTACAGTGCATGAGAATTGTTGCTCAATTGTAAGTACAATAAAGTACATGAGCACAGCACTTTTTTAATGTGTTTATGGAACCAATATCTCAAAGCTGCAAATTTTTATACTTACACTCAAGAACTTCACACCAGCATGCCAGTCTGCAATCCCGAAATGGAAACCCTCCAAGCGATCTAAGGGTGTATAGCCATTGGCCATGGATTCTACAGCATTAACAGCTCTCTCGATTGTCAACTGATCTCCAACAAGACCTTGTTCAGCAACCGTTATTTTGTCTTCCTCGCCAACTGTTGCAACATACTGCTGGCATTGCTCTACGGGCACTTATGGAGCCATAATTTCCAAGTAAACAAGTGTATTGAATTTAATGAAACAATTATTCCATTCACGCTTGTTGGATTTCAGATTTGTTATAGCCAACTCGGCTCTACGTGCCTCGTTAGCTATTTACCATCTCATATCCAAAGCGCGCTCATGGAATAATTGTCAAGTATTCGATTGCTTTGTGGTAAAGTTTATAGAACAACTCTGGAATAGGTTAAAAAAGAAATAGTTTGAAACTGTTAATGGAAAAACTTAAGAGGTCAAAAATTCCGGGACAAGCTTTTGTTGGTTGTGTATTAAACTAACCTCCCTCCAAGTTTTGGCGCTTTAAAATGTCTTTCGAAAGCGACATCAACTCGAGAAATCAGTGCTTGCCGTCTTGGGTTTTATCGTATGTTAAAAAGCACCAAAAGCAAAAAATATGCAAAATTTAATTGCTTGGCACGTAAAGTAGCCTATGGTGTGTGCGTGTATGTGTCGGATTCGGCTGGCATGCTGGATGCAAGTACAAAAACACATTCAAATAAGCAATCTACTCCTTTATCAGACTTGATCTCCAGAAAATAGCTGACAAATATGCAGTTATGCAAAAGGAATGGCTAAACAACACGCTACATAGACGGCGTCATATTTAAGTCATAATGACAACCGATCATCGCCGAACTAGTGCCGACATATGTAATAGAAGGTTTCACGTCACTCACGTGACCAGCAGTTATGGAAATTCGGCTGAAAGAAACAGAAGTGTTTGCATAAGAAGGGTTTGAATCCCGCGAGATAAGCTTGGACGAACATGATCGTTATTTCATTGTTTTGGGACACCAATAGTTCCGTTTTGACGTCAGAGAAACACTTCCAACCTGCCCTTATTCGTCCAAGCGAGATTGAAATTGAAATTTTTCGCAAAACTGTCAAAAGTTGACTTCTCAGAACGGTTAGCAATGAAAGTACTTTCATGTTACCTTTGTTCTCCAATGTCCAGCATTGGTAATAGTCTTTTTCTTCCTGTACAACCTCTGTTAATCTATACCGAAGTCCTTTAGGCGTAGTGATAGGGTCGAGATAACTTTTATCCTTCAGCCCAGCTTCGAAGTGCATAATGATGATGCTAGATGTCCTATAAATAGCAGATTAACAATTAAGAAATAGAAAACATGTGCCGTGTTTCTATCGAGTTATAGAAACACGAGTGAAAGTTTGGGAGAACGAGAAATGCTGTGGGAAGACGAGCCGCAGGCGAGTGTTTCCACAGCTTTTTCGAGTTCTCCCAAACTTTCACGAGTGCTTCTATAACTCGATAAGAACACGGAGAACATGTTTTCTATTTCTTTTAGAAAATACCGCAACGAAGAAAAAGAAAAACAACTTGGTTCCTTCGATCATCAAAATGTAAATTCTCTTTGTTCGCGCCATCATTACGTCAACAGCTCGTGCTAGTTCTGTGTTTCTATCGAGTTATAGAAACACGGTTTTTAACCAATCAGCGTGCGTATTTGCTTTGGGTTATTTTCTAAAATTAAATAAGAATCATAATCTGAAAGATTCGAGTAATGTTGAAAGGTCGTGGGCGCGTACCTCCCGATTTGGCTGAAATTTTGTATGTAGTCTTGCTTTTATCGCGCAGAATGCAACAACAACAACAACACTTATTACCCATTATTAGAAGTTAGTACAATTTTTTAAAAGAGGGGTTACAAGCTCCCAGAAATAAAAGGAGCTGGTTTAATTAATATAAATTAATGTTTACAGCGTAGGTAAGCTAGTTGTTATTGTTACTGTTATTATTGTTACTTACAGTTCATGGAATATCTCAAGTCTGTCAAATTGCCTATCATCATAAAAATTACAATTTCCTCGATTGTGATTGGTTTAAAAGACTCCTATGTTCCACTACTGCTCTTGCACAAGTTGTTATCGCACCGTTTGTTATCGGATAATTTGTTATTGCAGGGGCGACCTGCACCTTTTACAAGGTTCTATATAATTGGCCAAATGAAACAATAGATAAAGAACACAAACAATACCACTACCCCTACTAACAAAAGTGGTGCAGATTAACAAGAAAGAATGAAAGTAGAGGTTGTAACGAGGTGCAGACTAACTGATATTCAATAGCCAATGAGTAGTGCTGAAATTAATTTGACCAGGCTAATGAGCACGAAAAAGTCAACTGCCGCTATTGCACTGGCCTATTATTTTTTTACATAGTTTTTACGCGGACCATTACAGATTAAAATGTTATACTTTGTTGCTAGTACGTATTTTATGGAAACCACATTTTAACTTGTGCGTTTTAATCTTATAAATCTTCGTGTTTAAATAAAGATTCATCATCATCATCATCTGAAGCATGGTAAACTTACTTTTGAACACGAATTATCGTTTCGTGCTCTTGCCCTCTCCACAAGAGCAGTCAGCTTTGATGGTTGCTCTCTATCGTAGAGATTAAATTTTTCCACGGACCTTATAAGCAAAACGTCATTGGTTCTGGTAGCAAAAAGCAGGAAAGTGTATTATAATCAAATCTAAATCAATGAATTCAAGTTGCACTATAAAACTATACATATTATTATGCACCAATAAACAATACGGTGTAAACTGTTCAAAACATCGAACAGTCTTGTGGCATTTTCTTTTGCTTTGAAGCAATTGATCACCTGACCGATGACAGACTGTCACAAAGGGGAGAAACAATCTTAATCAAACCACGGACTACCTGTTAAGATGCTGACAGTTTTAATCAGGGACGGACTGGGAGTTGTGTGCAATTTGCTGGGACATTTATAACTTACAGTTGTTTGGATTCAACGGGCGTACCATTTCTGAACACTAAACCTAACATAAAATAGGTGGCCTGGTAAAGAGGAATTAACGATATAAACCCCGCCACCACTGGATGACTCTCAATACTTATTGTTACTCAATGAGCAATTAACTAATGTTGCCTCGCGTTTTTTGTTCTGAAGCCATCATTTCCATCATGTTGACTTTGGCGTGTAAGAGTGCAGACAATAGAAAACCAACTACCGTCGACTTGTTAACTAGTCTTGCAAAAACAATGCACATCAAGCAAAAACTTTCTTATTACTCAAAAACAGATTGACCAGTATACTTACAGCAACTTTGATTTATGGCAGGAACACTGAGTGCATCTCAAGGTGAGCTGATAGTCTTTCTTAGTTTTGTGTGATAACTCGCTGATCTCTATTAAAGTCTTCAAAAGAGTAACAGGTTGGTAAAATATATCCATATTCACTTGTTTCTCTAACACATTACTATTCGAAGCCAAAAGAAGCAAGGCGTCGCGTTTGAAAGTCAGTCATGCACGGCAGTTTTGGTCACGTCAGCTGATGGAGAATGTTGTTATTGATTGAACTCAGTAATTAGTCTCTTCAAAAACGAACGAGCTACACGATCGACATGGGATAATTCCACATTAAAGGCTGTATTATGTGTCACCAGAGTTAAGGTGCTCTCTATGAACTCCACATCGCTGCTGTGTTTTCCCAGATCAGCATTCCTTTCTCCCCCTGCAAAGATAATACATATTTTGTGTGAATGGCTAG